>OZ020611.1:22155617-22241420 GCA_963971575.1 Liopterus haemorrhoidalis
GCCGTGTGTATAAGCTCCACTAGTCCCTAGTATGACGCGGCTCAAAAGGTTGCGATTAGCGGACGCTTGTCAAGACCTGACAAACCCCAAAATAATAATAATTTATTTATGACCGTATTTATTTTTACATGTTTACATTTTATATCACAATTAATCCAGATCTAGGCTAATTTTTAGGGTTTCTGGACTCGACACGACTGGACTCGGACGCGTCGAATATTTGGATAATGACTCGGGAGTCGACTCTAATACTCGAAGAGTCTACGTTTTTAAAATTAAGTAAAAACCAGTAAATTCAAAAGGTGCTTTCTAGAAATATTTTGATAGTACTCGTTAGTATTTCTCAAATATTTCTACCTTAAGATAAAAGGCAATTAAATTGTTATATCTAGTTTTAAAATTTAAGTTTTGAAAATAAATAAATTGATTAATAAATAAATTTCAGTACATATTCTTTTTAATTTCTTGAAACGACCACAAATTTCAGTTGACAATCTTGTAATAAATAATTCTAATTTTAACAAATTTTGTATTTTATTTTTTGTTACAAATAGATCCAAAATATTAAACGTTCTCGCTTATTAATTTCAGTTTAGATTTAGATCCGGACTCGACGAGTTTTCAAAATTTAGGACTCGGACTCGCCGAAACTAGAAACACGAGTTTCCAGAAACCCTACTAATTTTGCATGACCGATTAAGCGACTTAATCCGAGGATTCCTGAACTAAAATCTAAGTTGGTCCCTGAATTAATCTTAAGTTTCAGAAGGTGAAAATTTTAAGCCCGCTATCCTTTTTTTCGTAGGCAACCGACTTACCATATAGGCACGACAGCTTTGAATAGTTTCATTAATAGCATAAAAAACTTCAAACTGTTGCACGGAATATATATGTGCGTAAGGAACAAATCCCTTTAAGTTGTTAGGATAAAAGTGTCTGGTGGCTGGTCATAGGGCAGTGTGATCTCCTGCAGGGTCAGCTGTCCCGTGCAGATATAAACGACTCCATTTGTTTCGCTTGCACAGCATTATTTCACTAAAAACTTCCTCTCAGCTCAGCTGGACTTTTTCCTTTTTCTCTCGCTAATCTCATTCCGAAGGGTGTGAAATAATTCTTTCCTACTTTTTTAGATTAGATTTTTTCAAGGAATTTATTGTTGATTTTAAGAGGGTTGCAATTTTTTACGGCGATTTATTACAGATTTGTGTTTTTGGATTATAAATTTATTTTTTGCTATATTTCAAGCTTAATAGGATGCTGTATGGTCAATTTATTTTTTTTATATGGAGTATAAAAGACCTAAAAAAAGGCGTAACATTTAAAAAATACTGGCTATACAATTAATATAGGTCAAGGAGGGTAATAAGGCCCACCTAACACTTTTTATTTTTTTAAAATTTATACAATAACAATTTTTGTTATAAATGTATTTTTAAATAATAATTTGAACATATTTTTATAATATAATAATTTATTACATATGTATTTGATAAACGAATCACTAAGTTATGCAATTAAAAAAATGTCTGCATCGGGCCTTATTTATAGAAAAGTCGTTAATTAAGGCCCATATAGCAAATATAAATTAGGGTATAAAAAAGCGTATAAAACACCGGAATATTGGTCTGATTGTTTTATTTTTAAATTATTTTGAAAAATTATGGCAAAACAATTATTTAATTCATGCAATTAGGGCAAATAAATTGAAAATTAGACAACAAAAATTATTAAATAATGGACAAATAAAAATAAGACAAACAATTATTTAATTCATGCAATTTGGACAAATAAATTCATCTTTGTCCTCCTTCGTCAGTCCAACACAGTCTTCGTGGACCCAAAGACGGCAATTTATGCAGCAACGCATGTCGGCCCAACGATTTTACACTGTGGGCCTTATTATCAGCTTGGCGGTTAAATGTTTACACCATAGTTTTATTGACTAATTGGTAGGTTATGAAAAATAAAATAATATAGAATGTACTATTATGTACTAGCAAGTTATTGCAATAAACATGCATGATATTTAAATAATGGCATATAAGTAAAAAACATACTTACAGTTAAATTCACTTACAGTAGAGAAGCAAACACCGCGCTGTTGTTGTTTACATGTGTATATCTCTATACATTAAAAAAAAACAAAGTACTGCCACCTGTTAATATATAGCAATAGCACATACTAATATACTGTGAACATGTGAATTCTGAATTTCACTGCTAAGGCGCCAAATTCAAAAGTGGGCCTTATTTCCGCCCGGGCCTTATTACCCTCCTTGACCTTATTGAATAGTTGATAGTTTTACTTAGTGGAACTAGAATATAGGTAAAGAGTAAATCTCAACACATATATATTCCTTGTCTTAATATACGGAATGGGAGCATGGACCCTCACTGAGGCTACATCAAACAGAATTCAGGATTTTGAGATGTGGACTAACCGTAGAATGCTAAGAATGAACTGGGTCGACAGTCACAAATGCCGAAATTCGAAGGTGGATGCAATTATGTTGAAGTTTTAAAAAACATCAAGATCAGGAAGCTGGAATACCTGGCACACATAATGAGAAACCCAAATAAATATCAGCTCCTCCAGCTTATCATGCAAGGTAATATTGAAACCAGTAAAGGGGCAGGTAGAAGAAGGACTTCGTGGCTCAAAAATTTACGACAGTGGTACGGGAAACTCTCAATAGAGCTATTTCGTGCTGTCATCAAAACTATGATAGCCAGAATAATTGTCAACATTCAAGCGGATAGAGGACCAGAAGAAGAAGAAGAAAAAGTTAAAGGGTCCTAATTGAAGTACTTGGTAAAGTTTCAGTAGTAACTTGAAAATATTTTTGCCAAAAAATCTGTCAGTTATTTGTCTTCTTTAATCTGTTTTACATAATAACATAATACATTTCATTTTTGGGGTTTTGTAGGTATAACCAAAAAACCCTTATACCGTCATTTTGTCGTCTGTCTGTCTGTCTGTCTGTCTGTCTGTCTGTCTGTCTGTCTGTCTGTCTGTCTGTCTGACTGTCTGTCTGTCTGTCTGTCTGTTTGTCTGTCTGTTTGTCTGTCTGTCTATTCAGTAAAAATTGTAGCCAAACGGCTAAACCTAGAGAGTTAAAATTTGGCATGCTTATACAACTCTTTGACTCGCACATAGAAAAAATACTAAAACATCTAAAAAACATATCCCCCTAAAAAAATCTTTTTTTTAAATTCTGAATAGGGTATCAAATGAAAGCCCTTAGTACGTGGATTAATGATAAAAATTTTATTTTTGCAAAATAAATTATTTTGATGCGATTTTTGCCAAAATTGTGCAAAAAAAAAATTGTCCCACACCCTGTAGCCCAGATGGTTTAAACTAAAATTCTGAAAAAATTCTAAGTAACATACATTGGTGTGAATCCTGTTAATTTTATTTTTTCTGTTTTTTTTTTGAATTTTTATTTTGTTTAAATTATTTTGTCAAAATTCTAGTTATATTTTGGTAAATGTTGCATTTAATTTTTAAAAGCGTAAATTTAATAACCAGTGGGAAGTGTTGAAATTATAATTTAATTCTATGTTTGAAGAAATCAGAGGGCGGGTCTTATGATTTAAGCAACCAATGGAAGCCATAGGCGCAATTTTCAAAATCTTAATGAACCTTGCTATATAAAGAAAATACTGCACATATTTAGAAACTTAAATAAAGGTATTAGACATTCGCATTAAAATTCATAAAAAAATATTTTGACATAAAGTTTGTTTTGGCATCCCAAATAATCATCATTTAGTTACTAAATACCTGCAAAACCAGAAATGTGTGAAAATTCACACTTCACATCAATTTTTTTACCGGCCGTCAACATATATAAGGGAGGTTTGTGATCATACCGATTTTGACATTTCCAGATTTCGATGGATCTCCACGAATTCACGTCCCTACATAACGTTTTGACTATTTTTAGCATGATGTCTATGGTCTGTCTGTCCGTCCGTCTGTCTGTCTATCCGTCTGTCTGTCCGTCTGTATGTCCGTCTGTCCGTCTGTCTGTGTACACGTGCAGAGTAAATTCGGCTGAAAGGATTTTTATGAAATTTCATATTTAAGCTTCTGCCATCAATGGCACAAGTTGATCAACTTTTGGTAAAAATCGGTTGACTAAAAATGGGAGTTTACTCGTGTAGATTTTAAGATTTTTGCGAATATTTCACAATAGAAAAATATCTAGAAAAAATTTATTAAACAAAAGTTGCTATAAAAGCTATAACTAATAACTTTTATTTGAGAAGTTTTTTGATAAAACGAAAAATTTCGAATAATTTCTGTAAAATTTTTTCCAAGTCTCAATTTTTCCCGGCCGCCAACATATATAAGGGAGGTATTGTGATTATACTGATTTTTATATTTCGAGATTTCAATGGATCTCCACGAATTGAGGTCCCTACATAACGTTTTGACTATTTTTAGCATGATGTTTGTCGGTCTGTCTGTCCTTCCGTCTGTCAGTCTGTCTGTCTGTCTGTCTGTCTGTCTGTCCGTCCGTCCGTCTGTCTGTCTGTCCGTCCGTCCATCTGTCTGTCTGTCTGTGTACACGTGCAGAGGAAATTTGGCTGAAAGGATTTTTATGCAACTTCATATTTAAGCTTCTGCCATCAATGGTACGAGATGATCAACTTTTGGTAAAAATCGGTTGAAATGGGAGTTTACTCGTGTCGATTTTAAGATTTTTGTGAATATTTCACAACAGAAAAATATTTCGAAAAAATTTATTGAACAAAACTTGCTATAAAAGCAATAACTAATAACTTTTATTTGAGACATTTTTTGATAAAACGAAAAATTTCGAATAATCTTTATAAAATTTTTGGAAATTTTTTCATTCTTATATATAACTTTTCCATGGTCATGATAAATAATATCTCTGTTGGTAGAAAATATTAGGCCAAGTTATTTCTACTCTGCTGCTAGACTGTATTTTATATAAGTACTTTATAATGGCGGTCGGTCCTGTGGTGGCCACAGCTGATTTTTCATATTTATATGTAACGTTTCCATGGTCATGATAAATAATTTCTCTGTTAGAAAATATTAGGTCAAGTTATTTCTACTCTGCTGCTAGAATGTAATTTATATAAGTACTATGATGGCGGTCGGTCCAGTGGTGGCCACAGCTGATTTTTTAGATTAGATTAAGACCTAAAGCGTATATCGACGAACTGGGTACTACAAATTCAAGACAGAGAAAACTGGAAATTTTTAAGGCAGACTTATATCCAGCAATGGATTCGAATGACTAAAGGATGATGATGATGACGATCCTCGTAGATTGTTTACATTATATAAAAAAACATCTCCCATTCTGAATAATTTGCCAGAATTAAACAAATTAAAAAGTAATGAAAACGAAGAATTACTTTTGCCAAAGGAATACCAAATTTGGTAACAGATACAAGGTGTCTCAAAAGAAATTTTATATTTATTTAGCTTACTGCGTGAACGCAACGTATCCGAGGGGCGCGGGGGTTATGTCAATCGGTAGCCTGGCTCTTGGGAATTTAGTTGCTATGGAGCATTTCTCGGGAGCAGACCGCGCGTTATGCGTGCGAGAGTTTTACAAAAACGGTGATTCGGCGACTGTAGCGCGTAGAAAATTCTGCAGTATTCGAGGTTTTCGCCACTTAAATGATGCGCCAAGCATTCCTCTCATTCGACATTGGGTTAAAAAGTTTGAAGAGACTGGTACAACACTGGATAAATCAAAATCCGGGCGACCTAGGTCATCAAGAACGGTAGAAAACGTGGAGAATGTTAATCAGTCTGTTCGTGACGACCCGAACCTTTCAATTCGGAAGCGCGCAAGTGCTTTAAATGTGCATAGATCATCATTACATCGCATTATGCACAAAGACCTAAAGCTGCACCCCTACAAAATTCAATTGGTGCAAGAATTAAAGCCCCAAGATGCCAGTCAGAGGCTTAATTTCGTAAATCAGGTGATTGAGCGATTTTCAACGTTTACCAACATTTTGTTTTCGGATGAAGCTCATTTTCATCTTAATGGCCACGTAAATAAGTAGAACTGCCGCTACTGGAGTGCAACGAAACCGAAACGCAAACATCAGAAACCCCTACATTCGCCTAAAGTGACCGTATGGGCTGCGATGTCGGCGCGAGGAATTATCGGCCCTTACTTTTTTGAAGACGAAAGGGGGCGTGCAGTTACAGTGAATTCAGAGCGTTATGTGGAGATGTTAGACAACTTCTTGGTACCTGAACTGCAAAACTTTCCTGGCTATAACCAAAGAACATGGTTCCAACAGGACGGAGCAACTTCACACACGTCCAATATGTCTCTGCCACGTGTTCGTGAAATTTTCTCAGGCAAATTGATCACCCGGAGAGGTGACATAAATTGGCCTCCACGCAGTCCAGATTTAACCCCTATGGACTTTTTCCTATGGGGTTATCTTAAATCTAAAGTTTACGCCAATAAACCGACTTCACTGGCGCATTTGAAAGAAAGTATCCGTCACGAAATGGCAGCCATCCCTGAGTCCACCTGCCGAGACGTCATAAGTAATTTTACTGTTCGATTAAATGAGTGCCGAAAACGCGAGGGTCTACATTTAGACGATATTATTTTTAAGAAATAAATCCCCAAAAAGTGTATTTTAATAATTAATAAACATTTTTTCTATATACGGCTTACTTTTATTTTAATCGATTCACTAAATATAAAATTTCTTTTGAACCTTGTATTACATCATGAAATCGTGCCATGCGTCAAATTCCCAATAAAGGGAACAATTATATTTAATACATAGGCTCATATATTACGAAATTGTTCTAATTCTGTTCAATGCTACTGTTCGACACATTCAAAAGAACAATTTATCAACAAAATGAAAAACAAACAACTCTATTTAATAGTCGTAGAGTCGTGGGTTATTAGCACTAATAACCTGAGTTTTTTATAAGCAATATCATCAGCAAATATTAATCATAGTAAATACAATTCCTTAATTAACAAGAAGTATTCTAAATTCAATAGCCTTTCAAGTCCTTATCCACAGTATAATGTAATATTATATGGTCGTTACTCGATGAATGAAATGAATTTTTAAAAGGCTTTTGAAACGTTCACGGTAAAGAAGTTAAATATGACTTGTTACAACATACCATTAGTGATTTGATGTACCAGTTTTGTTCAAAGTGTATAAAAGATTTTATGAAAAGAATCAAGATTGTGTGATGTCAGAATGTAAAAAGGTGTAGGCTGGTAATTAATGAGTAAATCTTTAGTAATGTGTAAAGTCTATTGAAACAGTTAGGTTTTGGATTTTGGAGCTAGAAGTACTAATGGAGCATATTGTACGATACCCATGGATGTTGAGAGATGGGGAAAGCCCCGTCTGCAGGGTCCCGGACTGAATTCTTTTTAGGGTTTTGTAGGTATGACCAAAAACCCTTATACCGTCATTTGGTCGTCTGTCTGTCTGTTCGGTAAAAATTGTAGCCAAACTGCTAAACGTAGAGAGTTGAAATTTGGCATGCTTATACAACTCTTTGACCCGCACATAGGAAAAATACTAAAACATCTAAAAAACATATCCCCCTAAAAATATGCGCTCATCGAAAAAAATATATTTTTTTAAAATTCTGAGTAGGGTATCTAATGAAAGCCCTTAGTACGTGGATTAACGATCAAAATTTTATTTTTGGAAAATAAATTATTTTGATACGATTTTTGCCAAAATTGTGCAAAAAAGAAATTGTCCCACACCCTGTAGCCCAGATGGTTTAAACTAAAAATCTAAAAAAATTCTAAGTAATGTACATTGGTGTGAACCGGAATAGTGCAACAGGAATTTTTGATCAGATTATATTTTCGGAAAATAACGCATTTTTTGTGTTTTTTTGGTTGCCGATACACAAAAGTTATAATTATATAACACGTTAAATTGTAAAGCGTATCGTGGTCTAGTGGCTACGTTGCTCGCTAACTACACAGATTCCTTGTTCACTACACAGGTTTGTTCCTTGCCAGATGAGTCAATTTTATTTTTGGTTCTTTTCTTTTAATTTTTATTTTGTTTAAATTAATTTGTCAAAATTCTAGTTATATTTTAGCAAATTTTGCAGTTAATTTTTAAGAACGTAAATTTAATAACCAATTGGAATTTTTGGAATTATATTTTCATTCTATGTGTCATGTATACAAAACCAGAGGGGCGGAGCGTATGATTTAAAACAATTCATTGGTTGTTTTAAATCATAGGCGCAATTTTCAAAATCTTAGAACACATATTTAGAAACCTAAATAATGGTATTAGGTATTCGAATTAAAATTAACCAAAAAAATATATTAACATAAAATTTGTTTTTAAAGCTCTTAGATTAACAGACGATGAATTATTTTAAAAAGATCGTTAATTTTTTCGTGGTTACTACAAAGCAAAATTTGTCCTACACACTCAGCATGCCGCCTTCACTTATTATATACCTGCGAAAGCCTGGAATGTGTGAAAATTCACACTTCACATCAATTTTTCTTTTTTAAGCCACTACCCAATTTTATTATTTGTTATTCTGTTGCATTTCTTTGTCGGTAATAGTAATACGAGGATAGGTCAATAAGTCCTTACACAATCTAAGAGACGGCGCTAGTAGTATCAAAATAAGTTTGTTTCTGAAAAGTACCATCTGTCAATAGACTGCTGTAAAATTTTCAGCCATATCTATTTCGTGGTTTCATTTTTATAATCGATTGAGAAAACAACTTTTATTTCGAACAATGGAAAAAATGAGTTTCGTGCAGTGATTTGATAGGCAAAACACCGAAAGAAATCAAAGCCGAGTTGGATGAAGTTAATAACACATCTGCACCAGCGTTTAAAACTGTTTACAATTGGTTGAATGAGTTTAAACGTGGTCGTACATCCACAAGTGATGAACATCGTTCGGGACGACCACTTTAGGTGACTACCCAGCAAACATTTTTATCCGGACCAGTACTGGTAAAGCACATACTCGCCGGCATTGAAAGTAATGGCCCAGTGCTGGCATTTCGTACTGGGCCAGTACCCCGGTGTCCCGTGGCCCTTAGCTGGTCCATTGATGTATCAGTTGCTGGCCCAGCAACGGTAAAGTGCATTGAAAGTAATGGGCCAGTGCTGGCATTTCGCACTGGGCCAGTGCTGGCATTTCGCATTGGTCCAGTGCTGGCATTTTGCACTGGGCCAGTACCCCGGTGTCCCCGTGGCCGTTAGCTGGCCCATTGATGTATCAGTTGCTGGCCCAGCAACGGTAAAGTGCAAAATAATCGCATTAGTTGCAAGATTTATTTCTGACAGACTAGTGCTTATATTATACCCACTCTCTAGTGTTTCAAATGTAATATATGTGTACTTACCCAGTATTAAAATAAATTAATGGTTAGGTGCAAAATAAATACTCATTTGGCCATTTTCACCATCGTTGAATAAATTTATTTAACAAGTAAAGTTGACAATATCGCATCGGTTTTAAACTATTAATGAAGAAATTAACATTGCTGTCAATAGAATGATGCGATATTGTTAACTTAAGTTGTTAAATAAATTTATTCAACGATGGTAAAACTAGCCGATTGTAAATTGAATTAACAGTTATAATTTATTGATTTATTTATAAATATTAAATAAATATAATTTCAGGAATAACAGGAATTAGTTTATTTAATTTATTAATTTAATGAAGAATTTTAAGAAAATGGTTTTCTGCCATTTCGGTCTAACCAATTTCATCCTTAAGATAAGAGGTGACTAATAAGTTTCGCCAATATTCGTCTTGTATTATCTACCACATCTTTTCCCCCTGACTTGAAGAGTGCCAACCTAAAGAACTCATACTTGTTAAAATAAATTCAATAAACAAATTTTATAAGCATTAATGCTATAAGCTGTTCACTTTTGTAAGAACAAACTAGATCTGGTTATTTTGGTGATTTTTATAGTGTATTACTGACTTTTAGAAACTTGGTTATATTGTAAAAAAAGCTTTACAGTTTTGGATTAAGTTTGTATTATTTTAGGTTAGTATTATATTTACAAAATATTTAAGATGTCACTATTCAAAATGAAATATGACAAATTATATTTTTTAAATGACATATTTATAATCTTGTATCAGATTTATTAATAATTGAAAATTTTATTACATGAAAAAAACTATGATTGAACTAAACTAAAAATTAAACAATTTAATATGAAATAGTTTGTGTAAACTACGTCCTTAAATCTAACAAAACACACACAAATCACAATAAAAAACTGTATAATGGTCACAATCAATAACTATTCAAATACACATCTTTAAAAACTATTCACCAACACGTCCGAACTTATACTAACAGAATATCACTTGTACCGACCCTCGAAGGCCACGCCATTAGGGTGTTTTATGACTAAGAACGGTCAGACTTTTCAAATTATTACATTCAAAAAAAGTTATAAACATAAGCACTGGCTCGCTAGAAATAACCTTGGATTAATACAAATAAGGAATGCTTATAAAATGCTGGTAAAGTACTTCGTATAGGCAGAGTGCGAAATACAAATGTGAAGTACATTATTAATACTGGCATTGCACTTACTTTTGGTGCCAGCAATGTACCAGCGTAAAAGCAGTTTGCCGGCGTTCGGCCGTTAGTTCAATGTTTGCTGGGTAAGTATTGAGTAAGTATTGAGGCCACTGTTTGAGAATAAAAAAATTGATAACAATTCGATATTTTTCGAAAAGCGAATCTGATCAAAAATTCCTGTTGATTATTCTGGTTCCTCATCAATGTACATTATTGAGATTTTTTCTAGATTTTTAGATCAACCCCTTTTTTGACACATTTTTACCGAAAATCCCGTAAAAAAAATATTTTTCAAAAATAAAAATTTATTGTTTATCCACGCATTAAGAAGTTTTTTTGATACCCCACGCAAATATAAATAAAACTAGTGTTCTTCATCTAGGCATAAACAATCCTAGGTTCCAGTACTACCTTAACGGTATTACTATCCAACAAGTTACTGAACAGGTTGATATGGGATTGACAATATGCACAAACCTCAGTTGGTCTTTACATGTGATCAAGTGTGTTAAGAAAGCAAATAGTGTGTTGTACCTTATCTCTAGAGCATTTGCTAGGCCGTCTCCTGTATTAGTACGCAAAATTTTCACCACATATATTCGCCCACATCTAGAAATCGCCGTTTCTGTTTGGTCACCAAGTCTTGGAAAAGATATTGACATTATGGAAAGAGTCCAGAGACGTGCCACGCGCTTACCATTTGGTTTCAACAGACTTCCCTATGATGAGAGACTTCGAAGACTTAATTTGCCCAAACTGGAAAACCACAGAAGTCGTGGTAATCTTATAACTACCTACCGTGTACTCCATCGGAATTTTGATGCTGATCTTACTGGTTTGTTTGTACTTAATGTAGTCTCTTTTACGTGGACATTCGTTAAAGTTATGTCACGAAAAGTTCCGTAAGAACGTTCGGGTCAAGTTTCTTTCAAACCGAGTGTTTTATGACTGGAACAATCTACCTGGAAGTTTAGTATCTGCCCCAAGTGTGAACAATTTTAAAAATAGACTGGACCTTTACAATCAGTTGCTACTATCCCCATAAACTGAAATTTTCTGTTTTTGTACACTTTTTATATTTGTTATAGTTTAATTTTAGTTGTTTATCAAATTGTTTTGTTTCTTTCAACTTTCCTGTATCACAACAATGTGAAATATTGTAATTTTTCTATAAGAACTTTACAAGCCATTGGCTTCAGTTCTTTTAAATAAATAATAATAATAAAATAATAATAATAATAAATATTTAAAAAAATATATTTTTTTATTTAACACATTTTTTTATATTTATCTCGTGCTGTGTTTTTTTAACTCTAAGTATTTTTCCTGTATGTAGGTCAAAGAGTAGTATAAACATGCCAGATTTAAATTTTCTAGTTCAGCCGTTTAGCTACAATTTCGTACTGACAGACAAACAGACACATGAGTGACGTTATAAGGGTTTTTTGGTGGTCATATCTACAAATCCCTAAAAACGTTTTTTTTTTTACATAATAAAACGACACAAATAAATCGATACTTTTTGACAAATGAATCTTATACAAAATTCCTGTTGAGCTATTCCGGTTTCCATCAATGCAGATTAATAAGTTTTTTTTTTCAAATTAACCGGTCTAAGAAACAGGGTGGGGGACAAAAGCTTTTAGACACATGTTTGGCGAAAATCCCATTAAACATCCAATACATAAATATCTGTAATCAGTATGCACTTTGCAAGCTTTTAACTGTAAACATCTGCAATTCCGAAAGTGTATAAGTTGCCGTTTCCTCCACTCAATCCCAGTCATCGCGCTACCGTAACAATCCGAGCTGCCAGGGCCTGCAGCACATTGTACATCATAACTTGTAGACGAACTTCTTGTTTTATACATAACGCACAATAATAGTGTGGAGTTTTAATAAAAAAATAAGTACATTTTAAGATAGAGCTAGTGAAAAATATTATAAATGTTTGTAATGTTTAAATTCATTTAATTTTGGGAGTGCTACAAGCCTGCAGATCTTATGTACCGGCCACTACTGACAAGCAGGGATGCCGAGAGGAATTCTGGGGCCCCGGGGAGAAATCTTTTTTGCGGGCTTCGGGGAGAAACTTTCTTTGCGGGCCCCGAGGAGATACATTCTTCGCTAGACCCGAGTAATGATCAATTCTATATCCTGAAATTTTTATTATAATACAGGTGAAAATATAACTGATTACCTAAAAAAAAGTCCTCACTTCCAAAATACAAGTGAGTGACGGCCACGCGCCCTGCCATGAATCCAGGGCCCCAAACAGCCGGGGTCCTCGGGAATTTTCCCCGGCTACCACTCTCTTTTGTCAGGACTGCTGACAAGCACGCAAAATTTCAACTTTCAGGCCCTTTGGCCACAATTTCTTCCAAATAGGTAGACAGGCACATGAGTGACGTTAAGGGTTTTTTGGTTATACCGACAAAACCTTAAGAATATACGCAGTTTTTTTCTAGATTTCACATTTATCTAGATTAATGCCTTTACTGTCCCAAAGTAGCGTCTTAAATATGTCCATTAATAGGATGAAAAGTTTTGGATAATCATATGTAAGACTCTTTCGGACCACTCTAAATATTGAATCTTTGTCTGAGATGTGTCTTTCAGGTTGTTGGTAAAATTTTCAAGCTGCACCTATAGGAAAATAATAATACTAATTCCCCAAAATGTCATCAACACATGTGATTTGAGACAAATATTAAAATGAAATTACATCTCTTTCAGATCTGGGATTGTATCGTGAAGAAATTCAAAGACATCAGCTCTTAAATATATTATTAATTCATCTTCTTTAATAACACGGCTCAGTTAATGTATTCACAGCTTATTTTCCATCCTTTATTCTTACTATCTTTATGAGTTTCTGATGTACCTTTTCATCTCGGAGTCATTTTATCGTGTGTGGTCATTGGTATGTTGGCAGCGCTCGTTTCAAAAGCCATGACTAATGGCTCGGTAATACAATGAAGGCTGGTAGCCTCAAGTCTTTATGAAATGATGAAAGGGTTCATATTAATGTTTCAAATTTGTGCACATGCTGAATATCATTAGAGTATAGTGTGAAAATTAATGATGCTCAAAGGATATACTTAATGGTTTTACATCTTATTTTAGAAATACCTTTAGTTTTACTTTGACTGAAACGGATTTCATTATAACTGGAACTCAAAACTTGAGATGAACAATTAGTAAGTAATGTTATCATTAAATATTTTATCTACCTATGTATATATAAATAAAAATTAATCTATCTATATATAAAGACAATTCAAGGAATGTGAAAAGGTATAGGGAGATAAGGACGGTAGGAATACCTAAATATTTGAAAGGGAGGAGAGGCAAGGCAGGGGGCAGAGTTAGAAGGATTGCCAGATTAAGATGCGGATATGAAGAACGGAGTAGTAGGTATTGGGCAAAACCGGAGGATAGGGTATGCAGAATGTGTAGAGAGGAGGAGGAATCCTTGGAACATCTTACAAAAAGATGTGGAAAGATGACAAAATGGGAGGGAGAGATAAAGGAGCTGTTGAGTGAAGAAGGAAAGGGAGAAAGGTGGGCGAGAGTACTCGAGGAAAGAAGGAAGGAATGCGGAGAGGTAAGACAGAACTGAGTACAGGAAGGAAGAAAGAGGCAATGGAGGAGGAAAGAAAAGAGGGAAGAGAAGCGAAGAAAGAGGGGAAGGAGAACTGGAGTCAAGAAGGAAGGAGACCGGAGACGGAAGCCGAAAAGAGATTACGAAGAAAGAGATGAACACCGGAGGTAGAAAGTAGAAGAAGGAGAAGAAAGAAAATCATAAAATGTATATTATATTATTTTATTTTATTATTATTATGATTATTTTTTTCTCAATGTAATAGTTAAAACCCTATACGCCGCAAGGCCTAGGGGAAATAAAGAATTATATATGTAAATAAAATTTTAGGCTATATCTGTCTTTTTCTTTCGACTTATTTTTTCTCTTCTCCTGTCAGTCGTCGGATTACTATGAATATAATTCTATTCTATCATTGCCAATCGAGTAATTCTATTGGTGGTTGCCAAGTAACGAATGTTTTTAGGGTTTTGTAGGTATGACCAAAAAAACCTTATACCGTCTCTCTGTCTGTCTATCTGTCTGTCGGTCTGTCTGTCTGTCTGTCTGTCTGTCAGTCTGGCTGTCTATATATTCAGTAAAAATTGTAGCCAAACGGCTAAACTTAGAGAGTTGAAATTCGCACATAGGAAAAATACTAAAATACCTAAAAAACATATTACCCTTAAAATATAAACAAATATGGGCTCATCGAAAAAATAAATTATTTTGAGGCGATTTTTGCGAAAAAAGAGCAAAAAAATTGTTGTCCCATCCCCTGTAAGCCAGAGGGGGTAATCTAAAAATCTGAAAAATTCTAACTAATGAAAATTGGTGTAACCGGAATAGTACAACAGGAATTTTTGATCAGATTATGTTTTCGGAAAATAACGCATTTTTTGTATTTTTTGGTTGACGATGTAAAATATTTAGCCTTTTCGCTTTCTAAGCTGCAAACTCGGGTTCGCTTCCGGAAACAATTTTATTTTTTCTGTTTTTTTTTTTGCATTTTTTTATTTTGTTTAAATTATTTTGTCAAAATTCTAGTTATATTTTGGCAAATGTTGCATTTAATTTTCTAAAGCGTAAATTTAATAACCAATGGGAAATGTTGGAAGTATAATTTAATTCTATGTTTCAATGTATACAAAATCAGAGGGGCGGAGCATATGGTCCCAACCCAAGGGGGTTAATGTAATATTCAAGAATTTAGAATATTCAAGAAGAAGTTCAAGAAGAATTTTTGATCAGATTAATTTTTCAAAATATATCGTTTTTAGGGTTTTGTAGGTAAGACCAAAAAAACCCTTATACCGTCATTTTGTCGTCTGTCTGTCTGTCTGTTCGGTAAAAATTGTAGCCAAACAGCTAAACCTAGAGAGTTGAAATTTGGCATGCTTATACAACTCTTTGACCCGCACATAGGAAAAGTACTAAAACATCTAAAAAACATATCCCCATAAAAATATAAATAAATATCTGCTCATCGAAAGAAATGTTTTTTTTTTAGATCTGAGTAGAGTATCAAATGAAAGCCCTTAGTACGTGGATAATATTATTTAATTTTTGCAAAATAAATTATTTTGAAGAGATTTTTGCCAAAATTGTGAAAAAAAAATTGTCCCACACCCTGTAGCCCAGATGGTTCAAACTAAAAATCTGAAAAAATTCTAAGTAGGTAATGTACATTTGTGTGAACTGGAATAGTACAACAGGAATTTTTATCAGATTATGTTTTCGGAAAATAACGCATTTTTTGTGTTTTTTGCTTGACCATGTAAAATATTTAATAACTTATGCAACACAGTAAACCACCATGCTTTGATAGTGTAATGGTTATCATGCTCGCGTTCTCATTTACAAAACAAGGTTCGATATGGTCTCGAGACAATTTGATTTTTTCTGTTTTTTTTTTGCATTTTTATTTTGTTTAAATTATTTTTTCAGAATACTAGTTATATTTGGGCAAATGTTGCATTTAATTTTTAAAAGCGAAACTTTAATAACCAGTGGAAATTATTGAAATGGAATACACGAAATCAGAGGAGCGGAGTTATGACTTAAAACAACCAATGGAAGCCATAGGCGCAATTTTCAAAATCTTAATGAACCTTGCTATGTAAACAAATACTTCACATATTTAGAAACCTAAATAATGGTATTAGGCATTCGAATTAAAATTAACAACAAAAAAAATTTAACATAAAATTTGTTTTGGCATCCCAAATAATCATCATTCACTTACTAAATAGCTGCAAAACCCTGAAATGTGTGAAAATTCACACTTCATATCAATTTTTTAATATATAAAGTTTTTTATTTTTGTAAAAATATATATTTTTTTAATTTCTAGTAGGGTATTAAATAAAATCTCTTTGTATATAGATTAACAGACACCAATGATTTTCAAAATATCGTTTATTTTGACACAAAAGCTGTTATCCCACATATTCAGCATAAACCCTGTTGGTCGCCCTCACTTACTAAATAGCTGCGAAACCCTGAAATGTGTGAAAATTCACATATCACATTAATTTTTATATACGACAAACCACGATGACCTAAAAAGGCAGGAATGAAATAAAATTACCACCCAACATTTTTTTCGACATTTTTGAATAAACTGTACATCACAACAATCTCTTCGTACTTGTAAATTTTTTAGAAAAATTACTTCTTTGCGGTCTATAGATAATACATCCGGAAACATCGTCAGTAAGATGTAACCGGTAAACCAGGTGTGATGACAAAACCACAATATCTCCACACGAACAACAACCGCATTGGTTAAATACTCCCAGCAGTGGTCATCCGTCCATTGTATTAGATACTGGACATAATACCAATATTGCAGCCTATTCGAACATATATTGAACTTGAATAATTGGTGCACGCGCCAATGCGGGGGTGACCACTAAATGACCACACGGGATCTTTACTGGTGGTCCTACCAATATTTATAGTTTACCCCACAGTAAGATGTCACAACAAAATCAAATTTGTTTCAACTTTAATTGTTGATATTGAAAGGTGAAGGCAATTTTCAAATAAAAGCAATTTGAAATGTCTTTATTCTGGGACTAAAGGTGGAACGTGCCTTGTTTATGGTCTAAAACGTAGCCTATTAGTAGTATAATATTAGCAATCTTTGTTCGTATTTCAATACGTTTTTAGGACAGTTACAAAGAAATATATTAAAGAGCTATTCGTTATCAACATTACCGGTGTAGTGGTACCATCTAGCATTAGCAGAACAAAGCAATATATATATATATATTTATATTATGGTACATGTCAGTTGACAAAGAAACAAATTAAATATAATAGGGGATACGCATAAAATTTATATTTCCTTAAAACTACATTTTTTTGATATGTTAATGTTAGTTATGTCACCTAACAAAACAGAATCACATTTTAATTAATATTATAGCCAAATTTTTTATTAAATCTTCTGGTATTTCTTTTCGACCTTGGAATATGTTAAATAATGTAGTCGCTTCTTGGGATATTAGGTCAATAAAACAATTAGATATTCATATATTCGAATAGACCGAATAGAATTTTAATTAAAATATTGTAAATTTGAAATAAACCGACCACGGCGCGAAGGTTGTCGAGTAAATACGACTGAGTATGACGTCAAACTGCTGGGGTTTGACGTCACAGATACAGACTACAACATAATCTTTACGTGTGTATATTGTATTATTCGAGAGTTTTGTATTTGTTTTTAAACAATTTTTCACGCATTTATTATGAAAATGGCAGATAAAGATTTTGTTAGGGCTCAGAGTGATAATTTACCCAACATTGATGCATTTATGCTCATGGAATATATGAAAAATAATGAATGCTACAGTGCTGAAGAAATACGTGGTGTCAAAACAGACTTGTAAGTAATCCATTTATATATTCTATAACTTTATGTAAACAAACGCTGCAACTCTGTAAAATATAAATATTTATATAATTTAAATGTCAGAATTTTACTACATTGTTTACATGAAGTTACAAAACGTTAGAGGCATAATTGAAATACTGAAATATAGGTTACCTATATATTTTAATATAAAATTTAATTCGGTAAACATGTATAAATTGTTTTTATAGAATTAAACTTTATTTTAATTAAAATCACTCTAACTTTACATAACCTATAAAAGTTATACAAGCAAATAAGTTCACGACAGACTGTGTAGGCTGTACGCTGTACACTGGGTAGGCTGTACGCAGTACACTGAGTAGGCTGTACGCAGTACACTTAGTTGGGGTATGACGTCACACGTCGTTTTCGCGCTACATACATTTATGATTTTTTTAAACCTTCAAATTAAAAAAAAAAATGCAAAACTGTTTTTTATGTTTATATACAACAAGATCAATATAATAAAAAAAACATGCCTATCCCCTATTGAAGGCTGCTAGCTACTGTTTTGACGAAAGCCATTCATTTTTATAGTTTCCTAGAACAGGGTTGGAGAAGACGTCAATCGCGGTACCGATGGACCAACAAGAAATTTTGGGATGATCGCCTGAATTAAGAGAAAAGTATCATTATCGGCCCCATATTACGCTAGACGACTAAACGTAAAAGAGAGACTTGTGGCCACTATAAGCAAGGATCTGCTCTTCACAATCGAGGCTGTATGTACTTGAACAAATGAGCCGATGAATGTGTAGACGACACACATTTGACACCTTTGTTCCAAGCGCATGAAAACGTATACAGTTTGGCTATCTTAAGCTGGCCGGTAGCAGACTGTACTGCGCAGAGTGCAAAAGTATCATGAGTGAGTGATATATAAGTGGCACCCGAGTTCAGTCGGACAAATCGCACGATTGACTTTTTATCGCACAAGCACTTACCAATTTTCCTTGCAAATTTAGTTTTCAAGTGACTGTACCGCACGACTGCTACACGAATACTAACGACGCCCCCTCCTATTTTTCTGTCTACTGCGCAATCCGCCAGTTTAAGATAACTGGACTGTGAGTATGTGGATATGTGACGGTCGGTAAAAAGGATTTATAAGCTATATACACAGAAATTTAAAGTATTAAAAATTCTGCACATTCTTGTTCCCCAATGTCAAACAAAAAATGCGTGGACGGCGATTTTCATCATCTCAAAAAGCTGTTGAAGCCTTCGAAAGCCATGTTTTTGAGATACCAACTTCAGAGTGGAGGAAATATTTCGAGAATTGGTTTGCACGCAGGCACAAGTATATAAATCTTAAAGGCGAATATTTTGAAAAGCCATACAGCAGTTTGTTCAAAAAAAATAAAATAAATATATTTCTTTGTTTTTGTAAAAACTTAAAAGGTAGACCTCGTACAACCAAAATTTTTATTGGGACACATTTACAACAGATATCATTTTCTTTTTTTAATTTGAAAACATATAGGTATATCTTTTTGATTTTTAAAGAGAGTTATAAACGGAAATTATTAATGCTTAGATTAATAGACGAAAATTTATTTTAGAAATATATTTTGATGTAATTACAAACAAAAATATAGTTAAAAAATGTTGACGATCGACAGCAATGAAACAATTCAAAGCATATTTCCAATTTCGGTAATGATGATGAAATGAAAAATAATGTACCAAGCACCGATTTAATATATAGTTTAAGAATCAGTTAAATTAAAGGTTAAAACAAATTTAATGTTATAAATTTCAACATTATTTGACAAACGTGTACATTGCATGCTTCAAACTAAACAAAAAGAAATCTTGAAAATTCAATCATGAAAAAAATACCCTAAATTCATAAAACAAAAAGTAAAACAATATTACCCATCAGCCGTACCTCCGTGTACCATACGACATTTTTCAACAACTGAAATAGTGACAATCGAATAAGAGCTCGCGTGACGCATAGCAGGCGACCTGGCACAATTGTGGTGGATCGACATGTTTGCTTCACTGCCCTTTCAAAAGAATTGTTCAACTCATCACATGTCCTATCCACTATAACTATCTCCTTCACGTTTTCTATATGATATTCCACTTTGAATTCTTAAGGTAGCCATACACGGTGAGGATTTCCTCAAGGAAAAAGCCTCAAGGAATTCCTTGTGGAATTCCTCTACCGAACACTCGCCCACACACGGAGAGGATTGGCCTCAAGGAAAAAGTCTTGAGGACTCTTGAGGTCTCCCTTCGCCACTGGTTTTATTCTCTTTTCGGAGAGCGCTTCTGATATTGTTTATTTTTTTAATTACGTCATTTTTTGTAGCTTTCGCGTTTTTAAGAAGTGCTTTTATTTTTTCCAATAATTTCGCGTACGCAGCTTCCTTTTTATTTCTATCATGGTATTCTTTAGAACTTACTTGCCACAATCAAGGTTCATTTTCATACATTAGTATGAATTCCGATAAAAATTCACTAGACATGACTAAATAAATTCGGCACTCACTTTACAAATCCTCAAGGCCGACTGTCGACAGCACACACACGGTAGTAAGAGTCTGGCCTCAAGGCCGAAATATGATTTTTGTTCGGGATTTTTTGGCCTCAAGTACCGTCCGCGGCCTCACGGACGCCGCCAGTCACGGTGAGGATTTCCTCAAGGCTTGGACTGTTCAGGCCAAACCTTGAGGATATCCTCACCGTGTATGGCTACCCTTAAGGATAACTACTCAGGTGAAGGAAAAGACTGCAATGAGGTGCTGCCATCTGGTACGGTTCATCAGTAGGGCTTTTATTGAGCTCCATCTTTTCCCATATTTATTCCCTTCTGTCTCTACGGAGCATCGCTATTTCTGTCTTGGTTTCGTGACACTTCTTTGCCCTTCTAATCTAATGTCGCCCTTACAACGTTGTCAGGTTATCGTATAAAGTAGTGTCTCTCAACCTTCTGCAACCCCCTTTCAGCTAAACGCATATTGCTATCGCATCTCATTGCTCTTTTATTAAAACTGAACAGGAAATATTTTATATCACAAAGAAAATGGACGCAATAATTAATAATAAGAACAAAAGTATAGGTATATTTTTACAATGATAAATATACATATTAGTATAAAATCAAGTATACAAAATTCAAGACCATTTACAAATTAGAGGTATTAAATTTACAAAGCATAATTTATTTTACTAATGTAATTCTAAGTTTTGGTGAAGATGTAACAACTTATTAATACCAGGCTTGGTACCTGAAATTTGCGGTTCAGCTGTTGCTTGATAGATACTGGATTCGACAAGTTGTTTTTTGAATATTTTTATATTTTTTATGCTAGTTTGTGTTGACAAATCACGGAAATAAATTATGTACGATTTTTAGTACGCATTTAAATAAAACCATTTTTATTAAATATTGAACTAACAATAAAGATGGCCTAACTCGACAAAAATGTTCGCTAAAATAGAGCCTTTTTGTCGATAAGCACCATCATTGGCAACTGTAGAATGGTAGTTTAACGAGTTCCAGCATTGGAAGATTTCTCTCAAAGACGAACATCGTAAAGATTGTCCTGTTACTATTATCACTCCGAAAACTAATGATGCTGGCCGGCATATGTTGGAGGTAGATAATCGCTGCACGTATAGGGATATTGAGGCATCCTTGAGCATATCCATGACTCGAATCAATATAATCTTACATGAATATCTTAAGAAGCTTTGTGCTCGGTGGATATAACACTAGTTATACTCTATCTCTGAAAGCCTGATAGTAATAAATCATTTTTTCAGGCAGTTACCAGTGGCGTGCACATTTTAAACACGTTTAAATTGGTTTTGTGTATTTGTATATTACTATTTATCATTTTATTAAACGCACGCCTGTGACCATATTTATCATATCATTAAACACACCTCTGTGACCATATTTTTCCTCAAAATTTTATGATCAAATTTTTATGGCCTATTGTGTTTAACCCTAGTTCATATTCCCATTTACTATGTGCGGCACACTCGGTTTTTTTTAACAATATTTCGTTTCGAACTATTCATATTTTGTCGCTTTTGTTTTACCGCTTCTGTGTGATAATACAATAACTTTTTACAAATAATAAATTATATTACTTTCAATCATTCGGAGATACAATATAACTGATGTTCAAAAAAAGGCACATGTGGGGTGGGACATGAAAATGCTCATTAAATTTAACAGACCAGTCAAAAGCTGGACATAACTAGTCAAAGTGAAACATATAAAGCACTGGTAAGAAAATGGTTGCTTCATTCATCAGACGTGCGGGTCATATTGCCACTGTTCTACTGGTATATTGTTGTACAGTCACTGCTTAATGGTATGCCACAATTTGTTTGCCATATATGTTCAGGAGTAGAAGAAATGACTTGCCGCCTTAAGATACTGACTTAGCGTCTTGTGAATTCTGGTTATTCCCTTTTATTAATTTTTTTTTTTTTATTAGAATGTAATGTCTCTGATGCGGCGATCGAAGCCTATGAACTGTTTTAGCTGAAAATTGACCCGCGTTTAGAATATTACATAGCTTAAATTTACACTGTCAGACAGTGGAAGAATATTTTTTCTCGCTGAGTTCTCATCGCCGAGTTTGCATCGCCGAATTTGCATCGCCGAGTTTGCATCGCCGAGTTGGCATTGCTGAATTAACCAGTTTCCCAGCAACTCTATCATGATGATTGGCTTCTTGAAATCATCACTTCCCAGTCTTCACAGAAATTTCTCATTTTCTGCGCAAATTAAAGTCTTGGTGAAGTGATTTCCAGTGCCATTAATTTTCGATTACCTTTATTTATTAATATTTATTTGTTAATATTATCCGTTGATCATCGCCATTTCAAAATCATCCTTTTCTTCACATCAACGGATAATGATATTTATTTAATCATGGTAATATTATGTTGTAATACTCATACTAATCTTAAATCTTAATTTCTGATGAAGAAATAAACTATTTTGAAACTGGTCAGCTAGATCTAGTTGCAGTATTTATGTCCGCAACCTGTACAACCGTTTTCCACATATACTAAGCTTAAAATAATAATAATAATAATAATAATAGTCTTCTTTGGTGAACACATGAGTAAAAGTATGCACTCTGTGTTCTTCAAACATATTAAAAGTCTAGAGTTGTCCATTGAACTCACGTTCTCGTTTCTTAAGTCCGCTGGTTTGAGATCGGAAACAGAAGGTTTTGTGTTTGCGTGTCAGGATGGTGTTATAAATACTTTGGCGTACAGGGCCCGCATATTCCAAATAGCGGAGTCCACACTCTGTAGGTTGTGCCACCACCATTCTGAAACGATTATGCACATTCTGTCTGCTTGTCCATCTCTTGCAGCGTCGAGCTACGTGTCTCGACATAATGCTGCTCTCCGCGTGCTCTACTATCATCCTAGACATGCCTATAGTATTGACCAAATACCGGTTATACCGTACGTCCCTTCTGACATAGAATCGGTGGTGGAAAATTGCCGAATTTATTGGAATTACTCCTTCCCCACCTCGAGGTTACTGACAGCCACTAAGCCGGACATAACCCTCCTGGATATCGAGACCAAACAGATGTTTGTGATCGAATTCTCAAGGCTAGCTGAGAAGAATATCTCTCTCAAGGAGGAGAAAAGAGGTCCAAGTATATGAACCTCTTGTCCGAGCATAGAAAGCTGTATCCCGGGTATAAAGTTAAGCATGTAGTCCTGATAGTTGATGTTTTGGGTGGGATGAAAGCCTCCTATCGAAGGGAAATCGAGTCCATTCCCGTCTGCAGATCTTCTGCCAACTCTTTGATCTGCAGGATTCAGAAAGCAGTGCTGCTCGGGTCACTCCGCATTGTGCGGGTACTGGATCTAGCATAATTTCTGCGGCTGCATATCGCCAGGGTTTGGGATGCAGTCGTGTGTATTTAGCTCCACTAGTCTCTAGTATGACGCGGCTCAAAAGGTTGCTGAAGTTTGAGATTAGTGGACGCTTGTCAAGACCTGACAAACCCCATAGTCTTCTTTGGTAAAATTATCAGTGCTGTAAATCAAATTTTAAAATTTCTACAAACGGTAATATATACTGGAACAACAGTAAATGAATAAATCTTAATAAATGTCTCTCTCCAAAAGTCTATTATTCAACAATTGAAACAAGAGTCGCGACATACCAACACACTTATGTTACCCAATAATTCGTAGTTGCAGTTCGTTCATGAATGACATGTTCTCGATGCGGAACGTCCGGAAACTCCGGGTAGTCAGTGTGAGTGACTGTCTGCTGCGCGCTTGTTTCCGGCCCCCGGACTCACTACTAGGATGTGCTTTATCCGCAATGTAGATGTATAAACTTGTGTCGTGAACGCATCGCTAACTCCTCTCTGCTGCAAGCCAAGTTGTTCCGGAAATAAACCAGTAGTTAGGACATAACTTTTTAATTTAGATACGTTACTTTATTTTTAAATTGCACTTTGGAGTTTGGATGATTTATTATTTATATTACTGATGAATATTTTTTTATAAAATGTTTCTTCTTCGTATGCCATCCCCGCAACGATTGACAACGATTGATCAAACACTATAAAATTTATTATGATTTATTAATTGAATATATTTAGATTCGTCTTCTTTTATCCACCTTTACTTTTATTTCTTTTTTTTTTTTCTATAAGTTGCGCTTATGACGCATTTAAAATAAAAATTAGAGTAAGTTCTAAAATACTAACGACGAAAATAAGCCGTGGAAGAGAGACAGCAATATGGGATATGTTACAGATAATCATTTTTGAGAATTTATCAAGTTTAAAGACTTTGTGATTAGTCATATACAATATAATACGCCAACGTGTGTCCATGCGTGCGTGGAATACTATGCCCACGGTGCGTGGAAGTTGTATGAAATCTAAAACAATCCAAGCGAGGTTCCGAAATGTAACGTAATATTCCGAAGCTCACCGAGTTTATATTGACATATAACGCGTAATAATAATAGTTGTTAATTGATATGTTTACACAAAAATTATATAAATTAAAATTATTATTAGCAGAAAAATAATTACTTTAAAAAAAGTTAGGTTATGATGAAAGTGAGTAAGTAAAATGTGACTTTTTTTTCTTTTTTATTATTTTTTCAATGTTTTATTATTTTTTTATTACTACGATTAACGTTTTAAATTATCTAATGTCAAATTTTCAAAAATGTAAATGTAATGTATTGAGTAAAACTCGCCTTAAAATTATAATTTTTACCAAGAATTACCGGCGAGACATTTATATCAGTGTCAATAGGTGACAACTTATTTGTGTGAATTTAAAATTGGTTGGAAATATTTAAAATATTTTGGTATAAACAGTTCACTTTTGTAAGAACAAACTAAGAGTGAATTTTGTTTTCAATAGTTTGCACCTTTGAAGCTGTATGTCATGTTGGTATTAAAAAATGTCACTTTTTTAAAATGTCAATCCATTTGACATATGTCATAATGAAAAATGATATCTTAATTATAATGATCATAACCTTATCAACCTAAAGTCGGTTTTACAGCGTAAGGAATATTTTTAATTGACATTTAAAGTCAGCAACACACTATAAAAGTAACCAAAATAACCAGATCTAGTGTGTTCTTACAAAAGTGAACAGCTTATAAAAATTACAAATTGATACATTCAATAGTTTGCACCTTTGAAATTGTATGTCATGTTGGTATTAAAACATGGTAAAAAATTTCACTTTCTTAAAATGTCATTTCATTTGACGTATGTCATTAAGATAAATAATATCATACAGTCTGTTTCAAACGCTTAGGCGGAACTAAATGGGAATTTCGTTCTTTCAGGTTGTCACGACAAGGGACCTTGCTTGGGTTATTTCATTTTTCAAGTTGGAATGTCAAAATTTAAAATTACAACAATGAAACCATGGAAACGAATGACCTATGTCAAAATTAAATAATTTTTTTATATATTTTAATGACAAGAAAATAAATAAATGGGAAATTTGTATTAAGAATGACACAAAAAATCAAAATATAAAGAAAATGACATTTTAAAATGATATTAACCTTAACCAAAAACTGTTTATTGTAAGTATGATTTACAAAGCTTAAACAAAACGGCCGAAAAGCACGATTTAAGCGATGAAAGTAACTAAATTGCAAAATCTAGTTCCGCCTAAGCGTTTGAAACAGACTGTAGTTATAAGCAGTTCAATTTTGTAAGAACAAACTAGATCTGGTTATTTTGGTGATTTTCATAGTGTATTACTGACTTTTAGAAACTTGGTTATATTGTAAAAAAGGCTTTACAGTTTCGGGTTATGTTTGTATTATTTTAGGTTAGTATTATATTTACAAAATATTTAAGATGTCACTATTCAAAATGAAATATGACGAATGATATTTTTTTAAATGACATATTTATAATCTGACTTTTCAAATTATTTTTCTATAATATCAACATGACATACAGTTTCAAAGGTGCAAACTGTTGAAAACATAATTTCCTCTTAGTTTGTTCTTACACAAGTGAATTGCATATATAATGATCATAACCAACAAATCTGAAGTGGGTTTTACAGCGTAAGGAATATTTTGAAATGACAAATTTACATTTAAAAGTCAGTACTACACTATAAAAGTAACCAAAATAACCAGATCTAGTTTGACCTTACAAAACTGAACGCAATATATTATAGCGGACAAACAATTAAATTTTACTGTGTAATAGTTTCTCACGGTATATTTCAAACTGATTTGAGATATAGTGTAAGTACGCTTTTTTTCCTTGTGTATTTTTCCGTGTGCGCTTTTTTCCGTGTGTGTATTTTTTCATGTGCGCTTTTTTTCGTGTGCGTATTTTTATATTATATAAGTAATTGAAAAATTTATTTTAATATATTTAAAATTTAACGTCTCAAATCATTTTCAGTTTTATTATTATAAAGGTAATGCAAGAGTGAAAATAAATCGTTTTCTCATCTTAAAAAGTTAATGGATAAATAATTCGGAATAATACTCATTATTTGTTCAGTTTTTAATAATGGGCGAAGAGTTGATTCAATTTGAATTGGATGAAGTTAGGCGTATGGCTAGAGAAAGAAGTCTGAGGTATCGAGCAAGTTCCACATTAAGGTAATGATTTGTTTGCCAACACAGTTGTTTAAGGAAGAAGGGTACAACGGAGATATATGTGAGAATTATAAAGGATATGTATCTAGGGGCAAATACACAAGTTCGAACAAGCGTTGGAATAACCGATAGTTTCTTAATATCTGTAGGACTACACCAAGGGTCTGCCCTTAGTCCACATCTCTTTAATGTGGTTATGGATGTGCTGAGCATGTCAAGGAGGTGGTTTCAAAATCGATGCTTTTTATGGATGACATTGTGTTAATGGGCGAGAGTAAAGAAGAAGTAGAAGAAAAGTTGTAAAAGTGGAGGGAGGCATTAGAGAATTGAGGTCTGAAAGTTTGTAGAAAAAAGTCGAAATATCTTTGGTTTAGTGGTAATGGTATGGCAGGAGAAGTACAGCTACAAGGATATAAGTTAAACAGAGCGCAACAGAAAGTAACTAAGCTCGTACATATTGTCACAATTATGATATAATTGTATTCTAATGTCCCAATTCCTTGAGCGGCCTTTAGGCTGTGTAGGTCAAGGTTGCTGACGTACGGTTTTGGGAATTAAAGAATGTGCAGAGTGTTGCAAGTTTTCAACCGATCCTGGAGAAGCCGGGGCAAGAACGAGACTTTAATCAGCTTCTAAACGGACAACACCAGTAGCCATTTTGACCAACAATTGTATTCTGATGTAAATTAATATTATATAATAAATGTTGTAGAAAACCGTTCTTGACTTGACCCCGTGACAATATCAGCAGATGGCAGGCTGAACAAAGAAATCCAGCACCGAATACAGGCAGGCTGGAGCAATTGGAAAGAGGTATCAGGTGTTTTGTGTGATAGAAAAGTTAGTGAACGAGTGAAGGGAAAAGTATATAAGACCGTAGTAAGAACTGCGTTGCTCTATGGGGCTGAAACCTGGTCGTTGAAACAGTCCCAAGAAAGGAAAATGGAAGTGATAGAAATGAGAATGGTTAGGTGGATTCTCGGCAAATCGATGCGAGATAAGATCTGGAACGAGATATTGAGAGAAAAAGCAAGAGTCACGGAAATATCAAAGAAAGCTCAAGAAAGCTGTTTGAAATGGTATGGGCACGTAATGAGAAGATCTAATGATTACGTAGGACGAGTGACTATGAATAAGATTGTCAAGGGTAAGAAAAGCCGTGGCAGACCTAAAACGAGGTGTAGCGATTGGATAAAGAAAGATTTAGATAGTAAGGATCTAGTGGGGGATGAGTATTTGGATAGAAGAGAATGGAGAAGACTCGTCAGTAACAACGACCCCATATAAAAATAGGAAAAGCTGAAGAAGACGAAGAATCAATTAACAGGAGAATCAGAATCTGCATTGATGAAGGCGGTGGTCACATAACTTATGTTATTTGATTTACAAGTTTATTATCATATTTATTTGAGTTTGTTTGTTTAACCGCTTAAGGACTACGCCCAAGTATACTCGGGCGGCTATTCGGGTCTATTCTGTATCTTAAAAAGTTAAAATTTAACCTCAAGGTCGAAGTTAAAAATTTTTAACCACGCTTTACAATATTTTGTTATTCTGTAACTCTATGGCGTCAACATTTTAACTGCGATGTGGTTAATTCAGTAGGTTATATTTGGAATTTTAACTCCAGCCAAATACATGGCGTTAACTTTTACCCAGCTGTAATTCTAACCTCTAAACGTCAAATATCCAGAAAAAATGCATTTTTAGAATTAATCATGGCAAGTCTGTTTATTTTAAACCAATTATTACTCGAACAAATTGAACATCAAGAGGTTAATAAGTAAAAAATTAATATAGGTGAATAAAAAAAAATACATAAAAAAAAATATGCTTTTTAGGAGATCAGTTCGAATTAAACAAAGGCAACTGCTTGATATGAGTGATCCCTTAAATTTATCTGAAGAAACATTATAAAATACTTTCATTTGTCTAAAACTTCTACGGAATATCTCGTTTTACAAATGTTCTTTTTTTTTTGAAAATCCCAAAAAACCAAAAGATTTCCCAATATATTGCAAGTAAATATATAAAACTTTAAAATTACGTTACACTTATAAATTTTGATTCCTCTGTTTGTTTAAAAATAAAAATAAGGTAAATATAACCTGAAAATAAAAGTATCTTATTATAGAAGAAAGATAAGACAGAAAAAATATTGATACATTTGCATGTTATGGTAATATTATATTATTTTCTTTCTACACCCATAATTATTTATATATAAATGTTGTACATTTCCGCAATATAGATTTATTATTCTTAAACGTTGTTCATTCACGATTCATCCATAACACTTGTTTACTTTAAACCCACACTTACACTAGGAAAATACGCTACCTTGTAGATAATTTCACAACATACTTTTAACCATAAGGTTAAAAAGTTAGAACTTAACGCTTGGGTTATAACCTGAGATACAGAATAAGAAACAAGGTTAAAATTTTAACGCCTAGTTAAAATGTTACTTTTTAACCATCATTTTTAACCAAATCTTTTTAACCACAAAAGATACAGAATAGACCCGATTATGTGCCAAAATTCCCACACCCGAGATAACTCGGGCAAGCTTTACCCGCAGAAAAGATCACTTCCGAATGTACTCGGGCGAAAATAAATACGATTCATGGTATGTGGAATTCTTTGCATTAATAAGACATAATTTATTAATTAGGATGAATAAAAATGAATATTTTTTTATGAATCTCTTTTATTTCTCGACCCACACTATGCACCATAATATGAACTTTCAATACCATTTTGGGCCCGAAATGGCGTTTATGAAGGATATATATGTTCAGTAAATAAAATTCATTCATAAAAAAATTGTGTTTTTTTTTCCATTTTTAGGGTTTTGTAGGTATGACCAAAAAACCCTTATACCGTCATTTTGTCGTCTGTCTGTCTGTCTGTCTGTCTGTCTGTCTGTCTGTCTGTTCGGTAAAAATTGTAGCCAAACGGCTAAACCTAGAGAGTTGAAATTTGGCATGCTTATACAACTCTTTGACCCGCACATAGGAAAAATACTAAAACATCTAAAAAACATACCCCCCTAAAAATATAAACAAATATGTGGTCATCGAAAACAAAAATTTTTTTTTTAATTCTGAGTAGCGTATCAAATGAAAGCCCTTAGTACGTGGATTAACGATCAAATTTTTATTTTTGCAAAATAAATTATTTTGATGCGATTTTTGCCAAAAATGTGCATAAAAATTTTGTCCCACATCCTGTAGCCCAGATGGTTTAAACTAAAAATCTAAAAAAATTCTAAGTAATGTATATTGGTGTGAACCGAAATAGTACAACAGGAATTTTTGATCAGATTATGTTTTTGGAAAATAACGCATTTTTTGTGGTTTTTGGTTCACAAAGTACAAAAGTTATACCAATGTAAGACACTCACATGCTTGGCGTGCGATGGCTACATGCGTTAGAGCACTCTTAAACTGGCTGGAAAACGAAGGGTTTCGAGTTCTCGAGTACGGAGTGAATTTTATTTTTTCTGTTTTTTTTTTGCATTTTTATTATGTTGAAATTATTTTGTCAAAATTCTAGTTATATTTTTACAAACGTTGTATTGAATTTTTATGAGCGTAAATTTAATAACCAGTCTTATTATATGATTAACAGACGATAAATTATTTTAAAAATATCGTTCATTTTGCCGTGATTACTACAAAGTAAAATTTGTCCTACACACTCAGCATACCGCCTTCACTTATTATATACCTGCGAAACCCTGAAATGTGTGAATATTCACACTTCACATCAATTTTTAAATTTTTTAATGATTACTGTAGGGGTTAAGTGTCCATTTTTACTTGCTATTTTGTAAAAAAATAAATAAATAAACAAGTTTTATTTTTAAGAAAATCTAACTGTAAATTTAATCAATAGCTTTATAGGGTCAGTTATGTGAGTGAGTTCTAACCTTCGAAATATATTGAAAGACATACGTGATTCTTTTCTCGGCCTACTCTGATGAATTCTTTTATTGTTTGAATCACACATGTGGACTAGCGGTTGAGAAACACTGATCTAAAGCACATGGAAGATGATAGGTTACTGAAATAAATGTTAACATTGACACAAAAAAAAAACAAGAAAAAGGGAAGACTAGAAGAAGTTCAAGAATATACATCGAGCTTAAAATTTGGTTTTTCCATTAATTTTGTTTTTGGTTGCTAACAAATTACATCCAGTAATGGTATTTTGGATTAATTGTAACACGAAGTGCGTACGTGACATAAAGTGATATTTATTTTATGATATAATTAATTGATTACACAGTAACCAGTGATAAGATTAAAACATTTTTGTTGGCTCATTTTTATTTATTTGGGTATGTAATCAATCATACATAAAAAATTATCGAATTAATATTTCAAGATTACTATCCAGCAACCTCCTTTCAATGTTGCTTCAAATGTTAACAAAATGGAAACAAATATTTGTTTGAATAGCGAAGAAAAGGTAACTCAATTTATAGGCTTTGATCACTACAAAATCCACGTGGTCCGCGTGACTTTTTCATTTTTAACAACTTGTGAAGTAACTAGAAGGGGTGATTTAGCCTTCTCCAGGTGGTTTCAGGTCTCATCCTTTTATGATGACCCTCAGGGTTCCATTCGAAAGCCATCCTAGATATATCATTAAGGTCTTTACTGAGAGCATGATCTACCCAATTCTATTTCCTAATATTGACAGCGGATTTTAATTCCCTTCTGACTTGTTTTTCTGAATTGTTCTTCTCCAGATGGTTTTAAATCTAGTCCTTTTACGACTGCCCTGAGGATTGCAGTTGAGACCCATCCTTCATATATATTATTAAGGTTTTTTCTGAGAGCGTGACCTATCCAATTACATTTCGTAATATTAACAATGTCAATGGTAATAATCTGCGCTTTGCAAACGATATTGTTTATTTTGCAGAGACACCAGAAATGCTGCATAACATATTGCAAAACCTTCAGCAACAAAGCAAGAAACTTGATCTGAGTATGAACCATAATAAAATAGAAATTATGTCAAATGATGTACAGTAATCCATCAGATTTGAAGACCTACACCTAAAATCACTATATTTACGTAGACCAAACTATTTCATTTGATAATAAACTAGACGGTAAAATTCAGAATATCACTTGGTGATGGTGAGGGACAGAAATTCAATTTATCAAATTGGGGACGCAAAAATTTAGTATCTTCTGTTGAATACTACTGCAATAGAGTATACATATATGACTGCAATTATATAAACTAATATAATTATAAATTATATAAAGAATATTTATTTTTATATTTTCTATAATAATCATACAAAAAGTATGGAATAACTGGATTGTAAATAAAATAATAAATTGACAGATTGAATTATTTCAATTGTCAGGAAATATTCATATTTGAATGTAAAACATGTACAAAGATCTGCAGAACGTATTAATATTGTCATGAATTAACTATGAACAGGTCACTCTGAGATTTGAAAATACCGATTTGACATTTGATCGTAACTATGTTGAGAATTATTTAAGATACACGTTACTTAACGCCAGCTTTCAGAATCCCACTGATTATTTCCAATATCAGATATCAAGGGTTAGTTATTTCGAGTTCTGTTTCTAGACCTCCAACACTATATTTGTTAGGTAACTATTCACCGTAAAGTTTCGATTGATTGATCAACATATATTTTCATTGACAGTCTCCAATAAATTTATTAATTAAACACGGTTTCATATAATATTTCTACTTGTTTGTTCAAGATATCAAAACTAAACAGATAAATATTGTTTATTACTAAAAAAGGTGTCAAAATATATCCAAGAAATTTTTATTTATTTTATAAAACAGGTATTTATTTTATAAACAGGTTATTTGTTTTGATAAAGTTTTGGTTAAATTTTGAGAGCAAATATTTTAGTATAATATTTTGAAAAATTTTTAAAGCCCACAAGAATAGATAAAATCTGGTGAAATAACTATTTGTTTCTATTTTTTTTTTATTTTTTTTTTTTTTGAGTTTAAATAATGATAATTTATTTTCTTATTAATCATCAAACTAGGTGTGTTCTGCAAATATGTGGGAATACGGAAGTGGTCCGAATTACGTACATACATAGGTGGCATCGCAACTTCATACGTAAGACATAACGTATGGAAGTTAATGCAATTATAATAATGTACATGTAGGCAGTACCGGCTCCACAATGGATGCAAAGGATGCGTCGCATCGGGGCTCCACGATCAAGGGGCGCCATCGCGATTGAGCGGCGAGCTATGTAATAATTATAAGCACTTATGTATTTTATTATTACCTGTTTCATAGTTTCTAAAGAAAATATATTGTGTCAATAAACAGAGCCGCGCCAAGCGGGGGTGTTAAGGGTGCACAGAATCCGGCTAGGACAGCAGTATTATAAAAAAAAAAAATACATAATAATTTTACGAAGCCATCGTAGTTGGTTTAAGGACACACCGATGTCGGACTATTCGTAACCCACTAATTTCCAATAGCTGTAAATGCTACGTAGAACGGTAAAACAATGTATAAAAACATATGCACAACTTGACAACGTACAGTCTATAATGTATTAATTTAAAGAGCTCTGAATGCGGCTTAACACAGACAAATCAGTGGAAGGCACATCAATCATAGGTCTGTGAGAAGCGGCTTTTGTAGCTACCTCAAAAATATAAAATTAATAAATGAAAGAGGAAATTATTTATGCTTCGACCAATTGTACACGTATTATCATTATTTATTATTATTAACAATTAAATCCAAAACATGTTTTAAATTTAATTTAGTTTTGACTCTATTCTGTCCATTTTATGAATAAAATCAAATGATTAATGAATCAATGCAAGACAAATTGTATAAAATCAGTTTTATTAAATAGATAGGAATTTCAAAATCGTTCCTGATTAATTTACATTTTTTTATATAATTATAGACAAGGCCGTTGATAGGTGATATCGTGGCACCAATGATTGCAATATATTTAATTTCACTTTTTAATAATTAACGATAAAATGAAACGTGCTATTTGTTTAAGATATCGTCCAATATGATAGACGTTATCAATTTTTAAACTTGCTTTTATATGAAATTCGCAACTTCATTGCGAAATTATATTTATGTTAAATTGTATCATTAAAAATGAATATGAAATGTAATTTTTCCCACATTTTGACGTTTCAAATGTGTTTTAGATGTCTACAAATAGACCGAATGTTGAATATTTTTGATTGAACAATATTTTTTGAAAATTATTCCTCCGTTAATATACATAAAAATAACTTTCATTTAACATCCTACGGTGAATTTAAAAAGAATATACATTTGTAAATCAAAAATAGTCGATATTTTTTTAAATACTTATCACATAAAACGCGTACTATTCCGGTTCCCCTCAATTTTTATTACCGATTTTTTTAAGTAACCTTTGTTAGAAATAGGGTTTATATAAAAACATGAAATAACAAAGGAATATAGGGACCTGGGGTTGCAATTTTTGGATTTTCCATAGTATATTTAGTCTAGAAAAAATTTGGGGCTTTAATCGTTAAATGGATTTTGAAATTATGGCAATTTTTTTAATGGCATAATATACATTATTTGTGAAAATTGAGAATTATAAAAAAATCACAACTCAAAAAGGGTTAGAAAAAACGAATTGGGATTGGAATTTTTGGATTCCTTGTAGTTTATTTAGTCTAGAAAAAATTTAAGGCTCTATTCGTTTTGCGTATTTTAAAATTAACAAATTTTAATATGACGTGTTTTATAGAAATTTTCATCTTCGCATGGACGTACCTCAAAAACAAAATGCGATAAAGACCTGCGGTTGAAAATTTTGAAATCTTGAGGTCGTTTTGTAACCATATTTAAAAACAAAACAATTTTTTGAAAATTTATCATTTTTCTTTAAATTTTTAATTTTGATAAATCGTATGGTATAAATAAATGGTTAGGAATAGAACTCAGCGATTTGAATTTTTAAAATTCTCCTACTTATATAGTTAAGAAAAAAAAAAAAAAAATGGGCTTTAATAAACCAATTAAGTTTTATATGGGCAGTAATCCAAAACCCTTGAAAATGGCAAAAAATCGAAAAAATCGTAAGAGGTAAACCTTAAAAAAATCGCAATTTTGCAGCAAAAAATTTTTGTTTCCAGTTTTATTGAAAATTTGTACAGATATGTATTTTTTATCATAGATCAACAAAATTTGGTCCATTTTGAAGTTTGGGCAAATCGGTTCTAACTCAAAAACTAGGATAGTATGAATTTTTCAAATAACGTTTTCATAATCCTCACCACAAAATTAGTTTCAAATTATATTTTGGCTTAAATCTGAGTCAAAAATTTTGTTATCAAAACTTCAATATATTGAATTATGTTGGAAAATTGGTTTTCTTATACATTTTTAGCACTTTTGAGTTACGGTATAAAATATTGACATTTGCGGCAAAAAAAAAAAAAAAAAACAGACTGTCCACAAAAAGGCTCGGAACCTTTTGAATAGGAGAAATCATTCCTCTCTGTTTAATATAGTATTTAATAAGATATATTTTGGGGAGTAATGAATAGACCTACCAATAGACGAAGCCCACTTATTATTTACTTAACATTAAAAATATATGGAAAGGACTGCTCCTTTCCATATATTCAGTTAAGAATAAAGAAACGATTATATTGTGTTTTACTGAAATTGAAATATCTCACTTATCATTTACGTAACAGCCAAAATATACATTACAAAAAACATACGAAGTGCGGGTATTCCAGCTAGTTGTTAAAATAAATGTTAAAATGGCACCAAACATACATAAAAGAACTCAAAAAACGACAAGGCAGCAATATTTATTATATTTGGAGGAGTTGGAAGGAAACGAAGCGCTTTGCACAAATAAAAAAAAAAGAGTATTAAAGAATTTGTGAAACTTAACCTAATGTTTTTATTTTTATATTTCTATTTAAAATGTTTCACCTAGAGATAACGGAAAACTCTGTTCAATCTAAAAAAAAAAAAAAGAATTCTTCAAGTATTTTATTATTATTATTATTATTAATTATGGTGACCATTTTCTTAAGAAGTCAATGCGGGACGGAGCAAAAAAAAAGGTCCTCATCTCCCAAATCCAAGTGAAGAGCAAAAAAAAAAAGATCCTCACCTCCCAAATCCAAGTGAAGAGCAAAAAAAAGGTCCTCATCTCCCAAAATCCAAGTGAAGAGCAAAAAAAAGGTCTTCACCTCCCAAATCCAAGTGAAGAGCAAAAAAAAGGTCCTCACCTCCCAAATCCAAATGCGGGACAAAATGTTAAAATGCGGGACGAATGGTCACCCTATTATTAATAAGTATACTGAACAAAGCCGAAGGATTGTGTGTTAATACAGATTGATACAAAAAAATTATAGAACATACAAAATATAAAAATAAGATCATATAAGTACATAGCAAAAAGACTAACAGCAACAAATGACACAAAAAGTTAACTTATATGGTATAAATTAATGAACTCATCCAGTTGGCTCTTGAAAGTGTTGATACTTGGAGCTTGGACAACTTCTGCAGGCAGACAATTCCAAGATACAAATACTCGGTTGGTCAGAAAATTAGCACGCACATTCTTTTCGTATTTTTCATGGTTTAGTTTGTACCTGTGGCCACGAAGTCATGCATCAGTATTCAAATTCATTAACGAAGTCATATCGCAGTTGAAGCAGTTGGTAAACATGCGGTAAATAATTATTAAGTCACCACGGGTGCGACGAGCTTCAAGAGACGGTAGTCCTAATTTGCGGAGTCTTGCTTCGTATGATAGGGAACGAAGTGTGAATGGGATTTTAGTGAAACGTCTCTGCACACTCTCCACTAGTCTTATGGCGCGTCTACATTGAGGCAACATGGTAGCATACGACAAGTCTGACGAGACCGTCAGGCCATGTCGCATTGACAAGCTAGTGTCTACACCACCACTGGGAGCGTGCTACTGTTTATTGTTGCGAGATCTGTCAGTTTACTGAATAACTACTATTTATAACTATATACTATTATAATATACTATTTTATAACAAATTTTAATTCCATAACAAAAACATTATCTTACTTAATTATGTTTATCATTATTTCTCATACTCTATTTTATCAAAACTTATAATTACTCACTTACCTTAAATAAATTTAAGTTGGTAAATAATTTTTGTTGATACAGCAACGCTTACAACACTAGTTAATTTAAAAAACAAATACTTCTATAATAACAACTATCAAATATCAAAATGGCGAACATGTGGCTTTCAGAAGTGGTAGCGTGTCGCACGAAAACTCTTTGATGTTTACCGCCGAGTAACGGGAACGAGCAACATCAGACCGCTGCACATTGGTAGCATGCGACATGTCGAACGGTCGCACGCCACCATGTTGCTTCGATGTAGACGCGCCATTATATCCTTGAGCAGGTTGGGTGACCATACTGACGCACTAAATTCGAGTAGTGGTCGCACGTACAGAGTGATTATTTAATGGCGAGATGACGTCACTGGAAGTTTTAATAATTTGCCGTTTCATACACATCGTAGCAGGCGATTATGCGCGTATGCGCATAATCTTTTTTTCTTCATAATCATAGTTATTATAGTCATAGTATTCACCAGTATTTCTGCTAGAAGGCACGTAAAATTCGGTGACGTCGTCTCGCCATTAAATAATCACTCTGTACATGGTAAAAAGTTTAACAAGACGGTCTTTGAGATTTGACGGTCTTGTGAAATTTGCGCCCGAACGACTGAGCACAAGCAACAGCCCTGAATACTGAATACTGCTGTAAAATAAAAGATGTCGATGGAGGATGTATTGTTTTTGCTTTATAAAATAATAACAATAATTTAAATTACTATAATAATTATTTATTATAATTAAATAAATCACACTACAATAAATTAATATAATTTGTACATTTGAATCGTTTCAACGTTTTCTTTACACAAGTGCGGTATATGGTCTAGCATTCGATTTATCTGACACCACATCCCCTAAATCCCAAAAATTTACATGAAAATTTACACATCACACTTCCTAAAATACAGTCCTAATTGCACACAAATATATAGGAACAACATAACCTAACATCTTTCTAACTTGCAATTTATAGGTTAGAGAACGATATCTCGAAAATACTAAGATATGAGATCAAAAAGACTTGAATATTTAAACAAACTAATGGTTTTTTAAGAATATTTACAATTATTTACATGTTTTAGTACGATTTTTAACGATTATACAAGTTTATTTTGAACAAATGTTTTAAATATTGTCTAATTCCGAGGCAAGGCCGTATTACATCTTTCACAACGGCAAATTCGCCACTGTCGCAGCCGTCTCTATCGTGGTGCAAAAATAAACGGATGAGATGCACAGGGTTATTCTATATCCAAGCTGTTAACGTTAACAGACTGTTAAGCTGGGTCCACATAAGCGAATTGATCTTGTAATGTATTGCGCCTCCACTCTAAAAAAAGTAGTGTTAAAGGAACTTTACACAAGGGATGCTACACTAACAAATGAAATTTTAGTGTACCATGGAAGTCTCTCGCTTTTCATATTAATTATTAAAACTTCTTTTTTGGTTCAATTAAATGTAGTTTACGTTCATCTTAACTTCATCACAGAGTATCATAAATTACGTCACCAATGCGAGAAAACAGCTGATCACATTGATGTACATTAGGGTTTCAAACAATTTGTGGAAACCAAACACACAAAATCATGTATTTATAATACATTTTTACTCATTTTAGTACACGGTATACCTTGAAACGTACGTGAAATAAATAATAATAACGGAAATAAACAAACAACATCGCACAATACGCGTAGTTAAACCCAAATCAAAGTGACGCCACTGAAATGTGTTAAGCTAGCTGTTGGTAATGTAATGGACGAAATTTGGTTTCTGCGCAAGGGACTGGTAATATTCGCCTGTGATGAAGTTATCTTGAACGTACTCTACAGCAAGCTTGTCCAACCCGCGGCCCAACGAAAAATCGTAAGCTTACAAACTTTATAAAACTGCGACAAGAGGATCTACAAGAGGATATATTAGATAATCGGTTCCTTCTTTAAATCTGTTCCATTTAGTTTTAAATTCCAAATTCACCAGATGTTATGTATTAAAAGATAATACATATTTTGACCGAATTAAAGTTGACAAGTCTTGTTCAGAATAACTCTAATTAGCACCGGATTTAATACAGAGAGATATTTAAAAATTTTAAATTTGAACAGTCTGACAACCTTATTGCTGTAGAAAAATATTTGTGTCAAAATATAAATAACGTTTTTTTTTACATAATTAACATCCATATGTTGTGCAATATCACGTAATATGGGCCTAACATAGTATGCACCTAAGGGCCTTAAAGATGTAATTACGACCCTGCCATGAAATTTTCTGAGCTTTGAGTGAAAATCAATAATAATAAAAACAAAATAATTTTAAAACTGACAAATATTTTCATTATCAAAATAATCAAAGTATATCTGAAAGAGAAGTAATTGAAAATACTTTCAATTATTTCCCTCTTGCACATACAATCTATTCACGATATTTCCTTATATAAGTAGGCGACGATATTTTTTGTAAGGTGGTTATCAAAAAAATTATATCAACTAAATATATTACCAGCGTTGCCGAATTATAAAATATCGCATTAAAGATATTTTAAAATTAATATTATTAGAATTATTTAATTTTTTATGAATTTTATTTTCACATGTCAAGTTATAGGCTATTCCAAATGTTTAAGCGGAACTAAATGGAATTTTAATTTTCTTAAGTTGTCACTAGCTCATTTTTAACTATTGAAGGGTTTTTGCTAAACAAAATGATCAAAAAGTTCATGCAATCGTTAAAGTTACTGTATTTGAAAATCTAGTTCCGCTTAAACCAAAGAAACCGACAATATATTTCATTGCTAACAACAAAAATGGCACCATAACATGGCCTACTCAGATAAGGAAACATCGTGTATGGATTATGACATAGATTTTTAAGCTAAATAACGCTAAGATAACAACTTGATACCCGAATTGGAGAAAATAAAGTTAAAAAGCCTTAAACTTTATCATAATTCCAAACGATACCAAATTTTCAGGAATTTATTTTATAAAAATGTTTCACGGTATATTAATTTCAAAAAAATCTCATTCTTTTCTCAATACTGCAAAATTTGATGTAAAAACATGTAAGGTGAGTTCAGATATTGACGTGCAAGTTATTTTGCTTTTGCAATATCACGTAACCATTGTCAAAGATTTCAATTTGGCAACAACTATCATCATTATTGCTTTATATGTTCGACAATATTGAATTCTTTGCTAGTTTTTTATATATTCCGTTTTATACACCACCAGCAATGTTGTTATCGAATAGAACCCTTTGTGGTCACATGATACAACAAAAATACAGGTGTCCTAAGAGGAATCTGTGTTGTACTTCTTCATTAATTTTATACAAAAAAAATCATATCAACATAGTTCCGATTGAAGATACAGAGTTATGGTTTATTGAAAGAAAAATGCAAAACATTAAACATTTACTGAAAAACTGCATATTGATCACAACATTTTATCGGAATGGGACTACTCGCCGCATACAATTCGCCGCACACAACTCGCCGCACACAACTCGCCGCACACATCTCGCCGCGATACTTTTCAACGGGAGTCAACTTACCGCCGAGCCAACTCGCAGCGCTCATGTGATCGCGGTGGTTATTTGTTTCTACTATTGGTATTTGTCTTTAACTAATTACAAATCTGTTTCATTCTGGTGATCCATAAGTAATCAGTTATTTTTGTTACCTTAAAGATTTAATAATCAGAATTTTGTCATTTTCACATAAGCAATTATAAAAGGAAGTTTCAACATATTCCAGGAATTACATCAAGGATATTTACAAAATAATAGAGAATTTTTTAGTAAACAATATGTAATTTTAGATTATTTAATTTATTATTTTTTTGTGTAGCTTTTTATAGTTATATGCTGTTCACTTTTATAATAACAAACTAAGAGGAAAATTTGGTTTCAATAGTTTGCACCTTTGAAATTGTCATGTTGGTACTAAAAAATGGTAAAAAATGTTAATTTGACATATGTCATAATAAAAAATGATATCATAATTATAACCATCAAACCTAAAGTTTGATTTACAACGCAAGGATATTTTTTAAATGACATGTGAAGTTAGTAACACATTATACAAGTAACCAAAATAACTAGATCTGGTTTGTCCTTACAAAAGTGAACAGCATATAGTAATAAAATATGTCGAACTTCATGGTTATTTTTTTTAAATGTGTAAATTTTAATAAAACAACATTTCAGAGTTGTCGGCGAGTTGGCTTGCGGTAAAACGGCCGTGGAGAATCGGCCGCGGCGAGATAGCGACGGCGGGTTGTCCTAGATCGACATTTTATTTATCTCCCGACAGTCCACTAGATTATTACTTTTAGGTATACATGAACTTGTCAATGCGGAATAATCAAAAAGAATTCCTTCAGAGAATTTTTAATGCTGCAGCTGAAATTCGTCTTAATTTTAGAGAATGTGGCAAACGCCCTATTGGCCGTATTTAACTGTGTTTTCAAGCCGCATGTGGTCATTTTACACAATTATAATATTTCGATATTACTTCGTCATTATTTGAATTTCTAAAATTAAAAACGTTATTTATTAAGTTTTGGATTTTTTTTTGCAATAAACTCTGTAACTTTTTCAAATCGGGCCTATATTGATATAACTTTTCTTGCTTAAAATTAATGTAGGTACGCACATTTGAAGTTTAGCAAATTTCTCCTAGGCCACTCACGAAATCGGTTTATCCATAAGAAATATATTGTAGACACTACAATCAATCACTTTGCACATTACCCGAACGCACCCATATTAAAAAAAATCTATTTCACTAAGTCCCAAGTGTCAAATATTCACTGTCACAAGTGTAATCTCCTATGCTACCATAACCTTGGTTGATGTAACATTGGATGTGCGTACTGGGGCATGACTAGGTGATGACTTGGTGGGAAACCCTGGACGTCTGAAGGTTTGCTGCCGGCGGCGAGGCATGGTTTGCCGTCTCTCACTAGGACTGGCACCGCGACACGACGCGGCGAATGTAGGTTGCCAGAACCCGTTTGTTGTTGTTCGTGGACTCCACGTTCATGTTGAGCTCTTTTTGTCTTGTATCTGGAAAGAAAGAAAAGTATATTGTAGATTTTTAAATGTGAAAACATCTAATTTTTTTATTTAGGGCCGCTTTTACAATCGTTGGATAAAGCTCGGATAACGCTATGCCCGGTATAAAGTGAAAAAATCGCTTTTACAATGCTCGGATAAAGCTCGGATAGGATAAACATCGGAATAAACACCAGAATATCTTATCTGGCCAACGACACTTCAGATAAAGGGCAGTATAAGTTATTCCCTTGCTCTGATTGGCGAATAAGTATTTGTTACCCAGTAACGGTAAAAAAATTAATTTGACATATGATAAATGTCACATTATAACGTTTCATTTGAATTTTTATTACAGTTATATAATTGTGGATGCAGCAGCGTAGTGGTTAGCTCACTTGCTTTGAAAGTGTGGAATCATGAGATCGACCTCGTATGGGTAAAAAGATTTTAAAAAAAAACTTGGCTGTTGCGATCTTAGGCTCAGATTCTTTACAATGAGTACCTGTATCTCTGAATTAATTTTCAGAAATATGGGGCATGTTTCACAGGCACGGTGGTCTCAGCTACTGTAAAAAGTAATCGTTAGGTCATTTCAGAGGACGCTAGTCGCGACACTAAAATCTCTAAAACCTAGACATTGCCATACGAAATAATAATAGTACGTAATATCTCGTTATCTATGTATTTGTTCAGCAGTTTTGATTTATTTTATTTATTTTTTAAAAGCGTAGCAATGAATAGCAGCAGCCGATTAACGCTAGAATATGCTCCTAGCACTTTGAGCGCTTCGAATCTAACTGGCCACTATCATCCCTTCCACACTATGTACACATAATGCCAGTTTTTGTACATGTATATATGCAGTATTGGGCTGGAGCCAGTTCGAATGAACCGGTTATTATTTATTTATAGATTTTTCAAAACGCGAACTGGTTCTTAATGTTGTTATACACTAAAAAAATAAAAAATACTCCTGTTATTAATCAATTAAATTTTCCTCTTGAAAGAACTTGTTACAATATTGGCAGTTGACAACTGTATATAATATTGGTTGAAATATGAATTATTATAATATGAATTCTACTAGTAGAGGGAGATCTTATAAAAATTTACACATGGGCGGAATTTGGGCTCGATTCTATTAGAGGGCGGTTTTATGAATATTTGCACACGAGAGGCTGACACTAACTCGGTAGATATAGCACAATAAAAGAATTATCTGAGTCGAATACTACGACATCTCCCAATATTTCCATAAACATGCTCAAATAAAGTCTAATCTAATCTAATCTAATCTAAATGTGTTGTTAATAATAATTTTTCTTCTACTTCTTTGGGCACTATCAGTCAAGTTGACTTTTGGCCTCACTCACATAAGCCCTCCATCTCGATCTATTCATTGTTAATAGTAATGTCAATTTAAAATATGACATTTCTAATGTGTCAGTTTATGTGTCAAACGATACCAACTTTATTTTATTTACAATAAAACCATGGATAACTATCCGAGAATAAAAAATGCATTGTAAAAGCGAACGTTGGAATAAACATCGGAATAAACTTGTACCTTAGATAGTTATACCGCTACGTATCCGAGGTTTGTAAAAGCGGCCCTTAGTGCGAAATATGCCACTACAGGTAACCCCCTTCATTGCGACCCCGGCTAGTGCGGATTCGTTATAATGCGACCGACAATTTAAGATTTTTATGCTATCAGACACAGCGACAAAGCGTGGAATGAAGTCACCCAGTCGTGTATAAAGGGTTTTTGGAAAAGATTGTTCAGTGAAATTGCTGAAGTTCACTGCAATCATGAAAATTATGTTGAAAATATCATCGAAGATATTAGTCATATAGCCATTTCCGAAGGCAATGAAGGTTTTGATGAAGATGATATTCAGACTTTGTTAAAATCGCACGGTGAACCTTTGACTAATGAAGAGTTGCAGGAAATGGAGTGCCATACGTCCCTAGAAAATATTCCCGTGCGAAATTTAACTGTTAAAACCATCGGGTTTTAACAGTTACCAAAAGGTCCTTTCTCTTCACAATCAATGCATGGAGTTGTTAGAAGAGACCAACGAAAATTACGCACGGGTGAGTACTGTTAAACGTGGTTGTAATGCATTACTTGACAGTTATCGACAAATTTTGCGCAATAAACGTAGAGAGGCCAAACAAGGGAATCTAGATTCCTTTTTGCAAAGTGGAACAAAATAAATAAATTATTAATTATTTAATGTATGCTTTTTTGTTATTTTTAATGTTTATTTAATAAATAAAGTGATTTTCGAGGTTTACAATGATTTTTTCAAAAATCCCTCGTTTATTGCGAAATTTCGCTTAACGCGATCATGTCCAGAACGTATCCCCCGCGTTGAACGGGGGTAACCTGTATATTAAAAATATCATCGACTCGCTTGCTCAAGTAAACCGTGGAAAGCATATTGTTTCCTCTACCGGTGGTAGGTGTGCGAGAAATGTGTTCGTTATACGTTTAGTTGTCTAGCGTAATGTGGGGCTGATTATGATACTGTTCTCTTAATTCATGCGGTCATCATGAATATATCATATCATTTTTTTCGGTCCAGCAGTGGTCCGGAATTTACGTTTTGCCCTCCCCTACCGTCATGCATCCATAATTGGACAATAACGCAACAATATATTTAAGACTCTACACAATCGGTATTACCTTTACTGAACGTAATACCGATCAGATACCGATGGGAGTATTTCAGCTTAGTAAAACTATAAGTGTGCTCCTTTTTGGTAAAAATCTATCTTGTAACACTATCAATATCCTCATCACTATGCCAGTGATATAACAAAAAAATGTATCATCCTGAGCTAGGTCTGAAATATTCACCCCTTACTATCAAGTATTTAAAATAATAAATATCTGGTTTCGTTTTTTGCCGTTCACTGCACTTTATGTTTTTGATGCTCGAGAATCAAAATGTTCCAATCGACGTCAATAGTGATCTTCACTCTAACAATACTGCCTTTACACGATCAATATTGTTGTTATTATTCCTTGATATTGATAGTATTATTGACCGTGTAAGGTGTTTCTTGGTGCCCAGGTATATGTTTTCACAGTATAAATTGTGGCCAAACATCTGGACCTAGAGAGTTGAAATTTGGAATGTATAATATATTAGATTGACCAGACGTACTCTTTTTTAGAGTATTATACTCTTTTTTGCGTAATATCCTCTTACTTTTTATAAAATAACCCTAAATATACTCTTTTTTGCTGGTCACTTGTTTTTTTTTTTTTTTGTAGAGAAATAGGACCTTTTTTTGTTTTATTATTTCTATTTCGGAAGTGAGGACCTTTTTTTTGCTCATCACTTCTATTCTGGAAGTGCGGACCCTTCACTAGTATTTTTTTTTTTTTTTTGCTCATCACTTGTATTTTTGGAGTGTTTTTTTTTTTTTAGTGTACTCTTTTTCTGTAAAAAAATCTTTTTTGGATCCATTTTTTTCCAAATATTGTGCCCAAAAAATGTACTCTACTCTATAACTCAGATATATTGGGAATAACCCAAAAAAATCGACATTTCATAAAAAAAAATTGCTCTGGTGATAAATTCCCATTGTTTTCCGTTTCCCAAAATTGTTCTATGAATGGTATCGTTTTTTTTTTTTTTTTTTATTTCAAGTTTTAGCCCAATCCAACTGGATAACAAGGCAAGAAACAATATTTTTGGCAAAAAACGTGTCTAAAATATATTCATAAATGTGTTCTTTGAATGGGATATCAAATGAAAGCTCTTTCAATACTTTCGATGCTTAGATTAACGGACGAAAAATCATATTTTTTTTTTATTTTTTTTATTTTTTATAATCACCTAATGCAGTTATTATAAAAAATTTGTCAGTAAATTAAAACTCTATTTTACAATGTAGTCAAAAAATAAAAATGTTACGCACGGAATTTTCGATTAGATTATTTTGATAAAAATTATGGAATTTTTTGTTAAAAAAATACCTTTTACTTCAATGTGAGTTATCAAATGAAAGGCCTTGAAGCTTAGATTAAAGAACAGGCATTAATTTTTTTACTACGCGATATTTTCGAAAAATTTACAAAAAAATCAAAGTAATGCACATACGGATCCAAAATATTAATATACCTTTTTATAAGAGAATATTTGATCAGATTTTGTTGAGACAATTTTTTGTTAATTTTTTTTTTTTTTTTATTCAGTGAGGTATTCAGTTTTTATTATCATGTTTGGTATAAAATGAAATCTTTTAATATATGAATTATCAAACATAAATTAAGGAACTGATTTATATTTTTTTTTGATTATATTGTCTTTACAAACAAAAATGTGTCCAAGAAATTTTGTTACAAATAACTTGACTATCTTTTAAATACAGGTGTTTAATTCGTCCTTGCAAAATATGAATTTCCTCTTTTGCAATGAATCATATCAATCTTTAATATTATGCACTTTGATTCGTCTATTGTTGCCAATTGCTAAGTGTGATCTTTCATTGATAGATAAGATTTAAATCATTAAAAACCACTGCCATTTCTTTTTTGATTTAAATTTAAACAATAAATATTTCAACTGATAGTTTTATCGAATATTTATCTAGATATTTGACAAGTAGAATTACATAAAACCTACCTATGATTTTGAAACCAGATCTTAACCTGGGTGGGTGTTAGCCTTATGATGCTCGCCAAATGTTCTCTTTCAGGTGCAGAAAGGTATCGTTGTTGTCTAAACCTCCTCTCCAGCTCATAGGTCTGAGCTTTGGAAAAAAGAACCCTTCGTTTCCTTTTCTTATGACCTTGGCTACTGGCGCTGCCGCCATGGTTTGCTTCTTCGGCTTCATCGGTGACTAGTTCATCGTCAGCATCTTCAGCGTCAGGTTGGAGGGATTTGGTGCTTTCGGTAGAACCTGGAACGCCGGGTCCGTAACTGCGTTCGGAGACCGTTGGTGACGTGCTGTCTGGACTTACTTGTTGTTGGGAAAGAGTGGATGCTGTAACAATAACGGATATTAAGATCAAAACACGCAAAAACTCATGTGTCTGTTTATCTGTCTGTACAGTAAAAATTTCAGGCACATAGCTGGACTTAGAAAGTTAAAATTCGGCAAGCATACACAGTTCTTTAACCTACATATAGAAAATGACTAAGATTTCGTGAAAATCGCAGCACTTAAAAAATACTCGACAGACAGACATCGCATAGATGCATTTGAAATATAATGTTGGAGCCACATGTTAAGCATACTAATGTATCAGTTCTTGAAGAAATAACCCTAAGCGGCTTCTAGCTAATATCTGCACGAATGCTGAAATTTTTTGGGCATATAACCCGCTACAATAATTAAGAGAAACTTATGATACAGGGAAACCCAGAAGGAAAGCGTCAAGATGGTAGTACACCTACTGGATAAACGGACCTTATATCCTACCTCACAGAGACGAGTCTCGTGATGCTGAAGATCAAGTCACTAGGCGGCGTTTGGTCTGAAGAGTATTAACCGAAGATGACACATCATTATGTAATCACTACACGTCGGTCACGATGTTAGATTAAGATGGTGTTCAATAAAAAAGTAGACATCCGCTATGCATCAATATAGTCAAAATATCAATTTGTGATAAAATTGAATTGAATGAATATTCTTTCTCGGACATGGTCAATTGAGTGACGGCCAATAAGCGAGGGTTAACTAGTCGACTGAGAATTGGGTGACAGTTAATTAGGTGACAGTTAATTAGGCGATAGTTAATAGGGCGACAGGCGATAGACATCTGAGTGATAGACATCTGACAAAAGATACTTGCGCTCTAGTAGAGGGGTCCCCAAGAGAAGAGAGAATTTCTAGAACTTATATCGACTCCCCTTTAAAAAAAATAAATATAAAATAATATATACATAAGCTCAGAGCCATATTGAAAAAAATTAAGTGGCAACCGATGTGATAAATCTAAAACTTTCAAGTGATGACCGGGGAGAATCTAAATTTTTGTGATAACCAGAAGAGAAATCTAAGAGAGTAGTAAATGTGTCGACCACGGCCCCAACAAGATCCCTCTGGCCCTCGGTCAACAAAGGCCTACCTTTTTCCATCGGCTCCTAAGCCCAAATCGACCTCTAACAATATCTTATCAACCCCTGTGGGACCATATCGACTACTTTGGGGACCCCTGATTTAGTAAATAACTAAGCGTTTACGTTTATTCAATCTACAATTGCTCAGATTGATCTGGTGACGTCACAAGATTAGTCGGATTATGGTTGATGGTGTAGGTCAGGGGCGCTCAGACTTAAACCATCGGCGATCGACCATAAAAGCATTAGGCGGCAAGCGATCGACTAGGTAAAGATAAAATACAAAGTTCATAAATGGTTATATTTATTAACTGCAAGGATACAACAACTAATGTTATTTTGATGTTGATGAATGGCATTGCATGTCATCTGCATACTTTTCATAAAACGGCACATAATTACAAAGTGCCAAACGCAAGCATGAATTAAGATGTTCGTCACTGAGCCGATTACGATATTTAGATTTAATTATTTTCATTTCGGAAAATGCAGACTCGCACAAATAAGTTGACTCAAATAATGCTGTTAACTGAAGGGCTATTTGTTTCAAACATGGATATTTTTCTTCAGATAAACAAGCCCAAAATTTGTTATCTGTTGCTCTAGCTTTGAGATGTATATCTGACATAATTTTCAAGAAATCTTTTCATAATTATCTATTAAATGTTAAATCTTAAATTATCATCTGTTATTCTATCAGATAGTTTAACATTTAATGTTCGTTACTAAATTAAGAACTATTAAATTACAATAGCTGTAAAAAATATTTAAAATACTTTTTATAAATATGTACGCGATCGACTTAAAAACCTCTCGCGATCGACTGTTTGAGCGCCCCTGGTGTAGGTCGTTACTTTGTGAAAATTCATATTAATAATAATACAATAAGTAATACCATAGAGTAAGTAATACATATTACTTACTCTATGGTAATACTATGTTTATATTACTTATAAACTTAGTATTACCATACTTATATATTGTTATATATTACTTACTCTATGGTAATACTATGTTTTTATTTCACTTTATTAAAATAATTATAACTTAACACGGCTAGTTTCGTCTTATTAGGACATTTTCAAGTGACCGTGAAAAAAAGTTATAATTATTTTAATAAAGTGAAATAAAAACATAGTATTATTGTATTATTATTAGTCGGATCGCTCGGATTTTGTTAACATTTTCGTAAACCAAATATGTCTGAAGTTAAGTAGTGACGCCTGGCGTTGGTGGCGCTAAATGCAACTTAAATTTCTGTCGTTGATTTCAACAGCTATCGCGTTTTGTTTTATAAATATGAGTTTATTACCAATTCTGTCACAAACGGCACTAAGTTCGTCTATTTTGTTGTTAAGTTTTCAACACATTCCAATTGGCTGTAAGATTCAATTTAACCCATTAATCCAAGCAATCCTGACAGATCATCGGATTGCTCGGAAATGCTCGGTGTGCTCTAGCGGATCAATTGGATTGACTAAAAATAAGCTAATGTGTACGCTCCGACTGACTTTACGAACGGATTGGTAGCACTTGGATCGCTCGCATTGATCTGACTGACTAAAAGTAAACGCCTAATATGAATGCAACAAAGATATTTTTATTATCGCTGTCTTTATTAAAATTAACATTTTTTTCTATCGATCTATTACCCGGTAAATTTAAATAGCTTTTTTTTAAGGAGTTAAAATTGGAACAACTGACCATCGCCCAGGTGACCATCGCTCTTTTGACCACCGCTCAGTTGACTATCGCCCAGTTGACTATCGCCCAGTTAACTATCACCCAGTTAACCATCACCTAGTTGACCATCGCCCAGTTGACCATCACCCAGTTAACCATCACCCAGTTGACCATCAGCCAGTTGACCATCACCCAGTTGACCATCGCCCAATTTACCATCACCCATTATAAATTGTCCAATTGACCTGCATCCAATTGTCACGTATCGTATCATTGAATAGAGTATCGTTATATTTGTTTATAGTCAACATTTTAGCAAAATAATATTAAAGCAGAATAGTCTATATTCCATTTTGCTCATCTCAAACCAACCGTATATCCAACAAAATCAATTCGTTTCACACCTCCCCATCACCTAACTTTAACAAACCGTAATATTATCTAACAGGCTTTTAACAAGCTAACTGCAGAATGTAACGTCAGAAATCAGGGCTCACGCCCTAAAACCAAGGGGGTGATCTAACAGCCGCTAGGGAGTCACACCCCGAACAATTCATTGGCCGTGGCTGGCAGATGTTTAGCCAGTGACACAATGTCGCAGCTGCCGTGAAACAAATGACAATTTGTCAAGGTGTTGCAATTGTTACATTCCGCCATGATCTATTGGGGATGTTACGGAATTTTTTTAATACTAATATGATTTTTATTAGTGTGAAATTTTGATGAATTGATACGGAGTACCGTTAGGGAGAAATTGATGCCATTTTACAAATGCAGAAATTTGTTTAAAATTTGACTGGTAATAGATTTTGATTAAGAAAAATAAATACACGTTAATTATGATTCTGTTGAATTTGTTATGTCCAAAACAGACAATCCGAATAAATAAATAGGAAATAGAGATATTCCAATCAATAGAAGTTTGTGGATGAGAAATGATTTTTTTTTTTATTTTTGCTAATTTTTGATAATTTCTAGGAATTTAATTTTTCTTAACTAAAAAAGCTCTCCCCGGTCCTCTAGTCTTGAATTACAGTGTTTAACAAATTATCTCCCTAATATAATAGCAAAATACCTGATCTTCGCACGGGAAAAGTTCAATTAAGTTCTATTAAAGATTATAAATGATCATAATCTCTACATAATCATCGCTTGCTTCTGCGCGAGTATAAGATTTTCTGACTGTCTCAGCTGCCAACCGATCTACTCTCTCAACTTCGCTTTCGACTGAGTGTTTGGAAATATGTTGTTCTATATCTGCCCTAAAGCGAATTTTCCTATCAGCGGTATTATTCTTCAGCACGAGTTGAAGATTTTCTAGCTCAGTTACTAAGCGAGCTTCCTTCTCGGGTTCTCTTTCCGATTGTCTTATATATATATTTTTATATAGTTAGACTGAAAAAACTGTTGTTTCTTTTTTTTTTTTGTTCTCATCCTCAAACTACGCCTTTAATTTCAAATTCTGATGAGAATTATAGCCTATAACCTGATTGACAGACACACAGACCTTACCATTTTTTATTTTTATATATTTTTTATTTTCTTTTTTTTTATTATTATATATTTACAACCTGTTTAAAAATGAACGATAAGTAAATGAGTTGTAGAGTATATAACATGAGCATGTGAGCACCCGTTTTTTTTTTTTTTCATTGCGAAGAATTGGCTACTTTTTTTTTTTCTTAGAGGTGTTAAGAAAACAAACATTTTTCTTACGACTGGCTCACGTTCTATTACAAGACAAATGTGTCCCTTAAAAACGTGTTTTAAGATTACTTGGAGTGGCTCAAACCCACGACCCCCCCCTGCGTGGGCTTCGGATTATGTGATGGATAGTGCTAGTTAGTTTAAAAAATTTGGCGCACAGCAACAATGACTACGATGGATAATGTCCAGTGATATTTTCTTATATAAGTTACTTAACACTAAGTTATATATGTATAACAAGAAAATTTAATAATAATTCTATTTCAAATCCATGCGTTAGATCTAACGGATCATTATGAATATAGATACATTTTTTAGTCATACTTTCATTAATTTTTTTTTTTTTTGCATAATAGTTTGACCAATAATTTCATTTGTACTAATACGGTGCATATCTTGTACATCACCCGGATTTTTTTTCCAAATTTTTTGATTAACCTCTCTGAGTAAGAGACGACAATATTATTTACCAACTTTTTTTTTTTCAAGTCTTGAATATTTTAAAAGAAACTGTTTGAATCACAAATTTAATTGATGCTCTGCTTCTCACCTTCAAGAGTCGCAAATAGCCATTGTTGCTGTGCGCCAAAATTTTTAACTAACTAACTAACCCGTCTTCAATATTCTTGGGCAATATCCCAGTATCCCGACTGCTCAGTCAGTCACTGCTTTTTGACTAAGTATTATTTTTAACTTTCAGTTTTGTTTTTAAAACCAAAGACAAAACAAATGTTGATTGAAATTTGAATAGGATTTTTGTATTTGCAGACACATATTTTATAGAAATAAATTGTTATTAAACATATAATAGTTACGAAAGATGTTGGCAAGTGACGCCCTAGAAAGTAGGTAGCATATATCTATGTCTATTTGTCTTTCAACATTCACTGCATTATTTTTATCACCAGATAAAAATAATAAGAAAATAACCTATTTTTCTATTTATTTACCAACAAATAGAGCAATTAACAAATAATAACAATAAAATCGAAAACTTTATCAAATCATATTCATTAAATACTTAATAATTAGGGTTCATTATTATATATTGTGACAAAAATGTCTTGACTTCCTGCATGAGTCGCCTATGGTGGAATTTCGTGGAATATTCGGGAAAGTTCTAGTAAGTCATAACCATGGAAACCATGGAATAATCTAGAAGTCTTTAGAGAAACATGAAACATTGTAACAATCGAATTAGGTTTACTTGGTAACGAGATGTTTTTATATTTTCTGTCGGTTGTAAGTCTTCTTTAGGCAAGATACTGACGTCTGTGCCTCCGGGCGAAAACTATTGTTAGTATTCCGTATACAAGTGTAATATTTTAAGTGTAAATAAATTTACATCTTTTACAAATTCTGCGTTTTTGTTTCAAGACCCTGTATCATACAGTGGTACAATGAAGAACTAACTTGAAAACAATAATCTTCCCCACATGGTATGAAAAATATAATTTGCCGAACTGAAGGCTACTGTCGATAAATGATTTCACGGGAGTGTGGCTAAGTTCAAAAAGTTCTCCTATTGTCTGTCGACATCTAAACGAACAATGTACAGTGGAAAATCTCTTTGCAGTTAAAGAAAATTCTACCTCAGCTTTATTTTGAATAAAAACAATTTCATATCGAAGACGGAAATAAATTAATCAGTTGCAAACGGACATGAATAACTTTAGTGTACTAAAACTGGAATTGTATATAGAAACGAAAATATTAGAATTGCTTCCTACCTTGGTCAGCGGTATCGGGTGCAGAAGGCCATCTTGTTAAAGGTACCCTATTGACTCCACCGCCTAGAGAGGACGGATGGTCCGGGAATAACATGTTAGGTGCATAGTTACTAATGAAGTTGCCAACTTCAGGAGCACCCTGGGATATTACACTACCACCAGAGCCTGCAACAAGAATATAATTTTAAAATCCACATCAAACATTGCACGAAAAGCAATGCTCTACACTTTTTAAAACAAATATGTTTGATCAATTGACCGTTTATTCAACACATGGAATTTTAGATAATATATATGAGAAAATCCAAAACGAAAACAGATTAAGGAAAAGTGAGACGTGACAGAGAAATTCTTAAAGCACAGAAGAAAATATGGAATGTTAAAAGAGTCAGGAATGATCGTGTTATCATTTAAGCCAGAATTCTAAACCCAGAGATATCAGACCAACAAAAAAACCTAAGAGATGGATCAGCAGCTAAACAACATCAACAATTAGAACTCCATAAATATATCGTAAAAGAAACAGGCAATTTATCAATAAAATCATCATCAAGATCAAAAAACTTTCTAGCGAAACGTTAATCCAAGTTTTAAGAGCTATCATTTGATATTAAAATTAAATATAAAAAAATTTGAACACTACAAAAAATTTGGTAAGAGGTTCTAAAATGAAGCAGTTATTCGTCATGTTATCTGCAGATTTGGCGTTAACCATTTTCTAGTAGCATAACGAATAAATGACGAATAGAAATATTTGTGAAGATTTAAGAATCTTTTACACATATTAGAATTTCACCAAGTGAAACTATTAACTATTAAAATATATAATATACAAAAAAATCGATAACTTACTAATAATTTAGAATGTACTATTTCAATTCAAATCATTCTGCATCATTTTTTTTTTTTTTTTTTTAATTTTTGAGCAATCCTCAGGGAAAAAGAGTGGCAGATATTTTTGTTATATTTTCAGCTAAAATTACGCCAAAATAATTATTTGTTCAAAAGTGAAACTCAGTTTCTTGGAATCAAAAATTTTTATTCGACAAATTTTTACAGAAAACATATCCTATTTTATATTTTTAGCCATGTATTTTTTATTTTATGCTGGTCAAAACCTCATAAGCATGCTAAATTAACTCTCTAGGTCTGAACCTAGCCATTTTGCTACAATTTTTATAATCCTAACAGACACATGAATGAAGGTATAAAGATTTCCTGATTATATATACGAAGCCCCAAAAGGAAGAACCAAAATTAAAATCCAAGAACTTTGGAAAGTTTACATGACCATCCAGGGACATCAAGAGACTGGGAAAGTCGGTAAAAATTATCGGGGACCAGCCAAACATCGGAGTCCAGGATTTTGGAATAAATTTTTACAGATCACTAATCACTACCCAATTTTTGTATTTGTGATTTTGTTACAAGACTCTTTTAATACATCGCTTTGTCGGTATTTGCAATACGTAATAATAATTGAAATAATGTTCGTAGGTCCAGGCTAGATGTACTATTTAGGGCCGGTTTCTGAAAGCTTAGTAAACTATAAGCAAATTGTCAACTACGGTCACAATATAACAATCCCATAAGTAACCATAGCAACCGTGTTCTAACTATTTGGTTATAGTAAACTAGACTTTCAGAAACCGGCCCTTAGCTGTTATCAGTTATCAATATTTTGGACCCTCTTGTAGCGTTTCTGTCGATAGCTTCTGTGCAGACAATGGACAGGTCACGTAATAATATCATTCATATATAAAAAAATTAATAACAATTTATATTAAATGCAGTCTTTTTAATTTTATCGGGATCATTGAGGTATCGTTTTCAGGGTGGGTGGTTATTGTTTTCCTGGGGCCCGGATATATTATTTACAGAGGCCCGGGCCTGCTCTTAAGGTCAGTGACCGTCCACGCAGCTCTTAAAAATGTATTACTTTTCTCTACAGTATAAATGACTTTTTTCAATTAAATATTACAACACACAGTATTTAAATAACACATAATATTATTTATTATAACTAAAACTTGCTTGTACTATTCCAGATTGTATGAAAAGTTTTGCAATTTTTGTTTCCTTTTTCGATATATCTATGTCAAATAATTTAAAATATACATTTCTGATAAAATGTATTGCGAAATTTTCATAATAATGTCAAAGATAATATATTTAATCAATAATGAATTGTATCAATGGAAATATACCGTCATTTACCGAGAATGTGATTATTATGTCAACTTTAAATTTAGACTCATCAGGAATTGTTTAATACTTCTATTTGCCAATAAGTATGGTTGGAACTCCAGCAAGGCATGCTATCATTCAGTTGCACAAAATCCACAATACAGCAAGTCTATTTAGGGTATGAACACATAGAAATATTGTATCCGTCGCTGGTTTTAAGAAATATCTTCATTAAAAAATGGCCTGGTTAGAATAAATCTTTTTGGACTTGCTTAGGGATACCTCTAGAACGTGCCACTTCTGAAGACTAAATGAACAACAAATCCATAAAATATTAAAATATATTTTACCAATAAGTAATTGTAATTCGCTACAAATTAAATAATAAAAATAAATAACAAAATATGACTGGCAGCTTCTTGTAAAGTAGTAAATATGTTTCAACGTTTCTTGTTTACTTATAAACGCATGGTGCATATACCTACAAGTACCTACAATCTTTCTACATGTCCGAGTATATTTAAAAGTAAAGAAATATATATTTTTACCGTCATCGACGACAATTTTTCTAGGTGTTCATACCATTCGTTTCGACGTGTTTCTACGTGTTCGTAGGCAGACGGCTTAAGAATACATGTTTACATACATCGACATCATCAGAGATAAAAGCATAGAACTTTCAAAACCAATACTAAAGACCAACACTAAGATCACTTGAAATCAATGACAGATAGACGGTTAGGATGGAAGAATTTTATTGACACTTAGTACTCTTTTTAGAAGCAACATCGTTCGATGATGCTCCAATCTTGATGATGTTGTACACGTTGACAAGAAATTAATAATTTTTAAAACTTATGTATATCGTATATCACAAAAAACAGATTTATTTATTTTTAATAAGAATAAGAAAGATCTTAGTAAAATAAGAGAACATGTTCTCGTTAAAAAAGACTGTCTGGCTATCGTAGTAACAAGTCGACATTTTGACAATACTTCAAATGCATTTAAGGCGGCGCACAACCCTATAGTTCTCAATAGTTTCTTATACAAAACTAATAATCGGAAATAAAATTAATAACAATCTATATATTAAAATTTGCAGCGAATTTTTATCTATCTAATAGGATATTTTTAATTGTAGAAAAAGCTGTAATGTAATTGTAAATAAGCTAATTGCATTATAGACGCCATCTTGTAAACCAATTGACGCATATTTGCGTACGATGCGGCAAATTGTAGCTAAAGCTTCATTCTACAAATATGTTTATAGCTATTTTGCTCTATTGTGAAAACTACTTCTAGTTATTATACTTGGTAGTCTATTTTTGCCGCCATCTTGAATCTGCCGAGGTTTTCAAAATAGGTGTAATAAGAAAAATGATCTTCGTAAAGAATACGTGTACCAAGTGGCATTCCATTATCATCAAGTATAATATTTTTCGACGAAGGTTCTAAACTATAAAGAATCAAGTCGAAAAAAATGTTGACGTATTATTTGAACATTTCTACACAAAACTATATAAATATAAAAGTTATTCGAAACCTACATATAGATTTAAAAAATTACAGATCAATATCGCTGCTGTCTATTTTTAAGTTATTGAGCGATAATATTTTTACAATAAATGTTTCTACAATTAAAAATATCTTATTAGATAGATAAAAATTCGGTGCAATATTTGATGTATAGGTTGATGCTAATTTTATTTTAGATTTTTAGTTTTGTATAAGAAATTAGTAACCACTGGGGGTTATACGCAGCCTTAAATTTACAATCTTATATTTAGTATTTAATAAATACTTTTTCAATTTTCTAAATTTCAAAATATCATCTGAAAAGCAAATGGAAAGGATTCCATATTGTAACTAAATCATTATCGATCGTAAAAGTCAATGGTACGTTGTTGGAAAAAGAACTATCTGCAATTTATGGTTTCGAACTGTCACAACACTTTCTAAATATCAGCAAGCAAATTCTGAATAGCAAATATCTTTACGTTTTACCCAATATTTTAATAATAATTTGTAACTTACCATTTGGTGAAAGACTAGTTTGATCCAATTCAGTTCTTTGGTTCTGTTTGGGGTCGTTAAGGTCGAGTATATCACAAATATGAAAGCCGGACGATCTCTGTCCCGGCATTTTCATGCTGTCTAGCAATCTGCAACAAACACAACTCCATCAATATGTCTGCCATACAATTAGATTAGATGCTACTTTATCAATTACAAATACACCGACTAATGGAATAATAGATATACCGAATTTTTATAGATTACCTTACCAGGAATTAGGAATTTATTTATAGTTAGTTATTGATTTGCGAATATTGCGCCCAAATATGTTATTTTTTATTACGCTTAACTTCGATAGCCATCTCTCGATATTTACGAGAGCAAATTATGTCCGCTGGGGTCCTCTGAAAAATTGATAGGGCGCACTAAAAATATAATCAGTGGCGGTTCGTGGAAACTCTAAATCATTTTTTTTTTATTTTTTATTTCATGTGGTATAATTCCTATGTGTCGTAGATTTTCAAGTCGCGTCTAGCACTCTCTGGAATAACCTAACGACTACTTAATACGGTAGCCGAGACCGTCGGGTTTACGTGCCATCTGAAGGACGCCCCTTATACCCGATTAATAATTCAGAGATACAGGTACTTATTTAATGGAATGTGAGTACTATTGCAACGGACAAGATTTTTTTTTTCAATTTTTTTTTTGTCGGTTTGGTTATCGGATTCATGAACTTACAAAGCGAGTGAGTGGATCACTACGCTATTGCAATCGCAACAGCATCTAAATTATTAAAAGCTAGGCATAAAAAGATTAATTACATAAACGTTTACAAATGAAATCATATAAAATATATAAATATTACATTTTACGATTTAATATTAGTCAAGTAGAAGAAAATTAACATTTTATGTGCTATGCAGAACATGCAATATCTTGCATTCTTGTTCATTCTTTAAATTATTCCTGTTTTTTAAATACAAAAATATCTATAATCAAACGTGCATTTCGCAAGCTTTTAACTGCAAACGTCTGCAGCTCCAAAAGTGTTTAAGCAACCGTTACCTCCACTCAATGTCAATCACCGCGGTATCATAACAATCCGAACTGCCAGTGTCTGCAGCACATTTTATATCATAACTTGTAGACGAACTACTTGTTTTACACATGACGCACAACAATATGGATTTTAATCAAAAATTAAGCATATGAAATAATATTTATTAATAATATTAAATTATGTAATTTTTAAACAGTTGCTTTTAAATTTAGCTTCCCTTCATATTTTTCCAGGTTTACGACTAGCAAAAAAAAATATTTTTAGCATCTTCATAGATTTTTTTTTCTTCCACTAAAAGTAGCCGGTTCTGGCACTCCACCATATTTATGTACTTTTAATACTTTATATATTATCGTTTTCGAGACACCTAGCATTTTGCAACAAATTTCCACAATTATCCAGTATTTCTTCAAGTGTATACCTTATTGCATTGTAACAACTTAGCACCACGATTTTTTCGATAACTGATAACGCACCATTGTTGACCTGTTTAACAGCTATTTAATCTTTCAAAACTAAGTTTTGGTTGATTTTTTCTCCAGGCTTAAGTCAAAAATTACAACTAGTTTCTTTAAACTAGAATAAGACCTTTTATACCAAAGTAACCATTTAATGCCGCCCCCTTGACATAACACTAATATGCAATTGAAAATAAATATCGTTAAGACAAACAGTATAATGTTTACAATAGGTGTTCTATATGTCTACCTTCCATTAAACGAAGGCTTTTATAAAATAATTTTGTACCTTTTCAACAGAATAATCTGACGGGCATTTCTACTCGTTCCTTTAATCGCGCTAAATTATCAATTGGAGTCGAATAAACCAAAATCCTGTCGAAAATTCCAGTAGCCTATGCATAAAAATTACCTTGAAAGTGTACAATTGACTGTAGGCCAGTTGCAGAATAAACCGCCTGATCTCATAAGTATTAAATCGACACCTTTCAAGACATTGAAAAGACATTTTTATTATTAGTGAAAATAAAATATAAGAAAACACAACCCAGTACATAAAAATATAGTTAAATTCTTTCTATTATAATATAATTTGCAATTAACTATTAGGCGATGAGAAATAAAAAATTCTCCAGCAGTGCCATCTATTGGTAAGTTCCGCACCAAATAGCGACCTACATGTATAACTTTAAACATTTCTGTGCATGCGTGCACTTTACACTGTGATAACTTCGTTATTATCAACATTTGATGTATAGTGTAAAAAAATTTATGATTCTGCGTGAAATGCACCAATTTATTATTCTAAAATAATTGATACATCATTATAAAACTCCAATGTTTTGCACCCACAAACTTTAGAATACAAAAACTATTACGTTTAAAAACATAAAATTGCACAATTCACGATATCGATGCATGATAGGTATATGCTATCGTGAACTTTTAGATCTAGTTAAGATCTACATTTTTTGTCTACATGATGTCAATATATATATTATAAGGTTTAGCCTACGTTATCAAATCAAACTGCACGGAGAGTGCGAAACTGATGATTTACCCCCCTTAACGCCCCCTAGGGGAAATGGGCGAAGTAGAACACTCACTAAAACCTTTCTCGGATTATTTTGCCCCCTACACTAAATTGGGTGAAAATTGGTCTATCAATTTGGCTTTGCATAAAGAACAGACAGACAGACGGACAATAGATAGACAGACACACAGAAATTGATTCTTATATATAAGATAAGAAAATTTCAGTATTTAGTTTTTTTATTGTCTCATGAATTTTGTTATAATAGGATTTGATCTGTATCTGAGGCAAAGTCAACCCCTCCACTGACTGAAGGATTAGAAACAGAATAGATTATTGTTATTATTATTTATTGTTGAGGAGTATTATTTAAGTTACTTAGTATTTAACTTTAATTCAATTACTCTGTTCCACCCACTAAAATCAATTGTTTCTTATCCTTCCTGTACCTCAATCTCAAACAAAAATAATTCAATAAACCTCAACATTGTAACAATCGCCTGGAATAACAGCAATCTAATCCAAATCACAATCATAAACCTAACAAGATCTTGTGAACCTGCGGTAAGTTGGAGGTACATTGGTAAGGTAATGTTCAGAGCTGATTATCCTCTGAAAGTGTGCAAGATCACGCACGACTACGTGCTGGCAACAAGTGCAACACAAACACTGTTATCTAAAGATACCTCCACTTCAATTACACCTGAATACCTATTATACCTGCCCGGCTACAAAGTTAACTGGACGAAACGAATTGATTTTTGAGTTTCTGTTAAGTTTGCCAAAGTAAATTCAATGAATGGAATACATTTTAGAGTTAAGTTAGTAGAAATTGAGTTAACAGAAAATTGAGACTTTTAAATAGCATTTCATGCAGCAGAAGAGTAGAAAAGACGAGATTAGTTAAAAAAATTCGCACATTAGTATCGTAAAACTTAATACAAACAAATAAAAATTATTTTAAATTTAAATTATCGCCTGACAGATATTACATACATGAGCCCATAATTATGAAAGTCAAAATTTCAAAAAAAATGAGTTTATCAGTTATTTCACATCACATTATTTTAAACTAAATTAATCCCATGTAATTTTCACGATAATGTCAAAAATGTACCATTAGGTAATGGTTGTAATTTCAACATTATATATGAAATTCATTTAGAGTTAATTATGAAACTGGTTTAAGTCAAATAATAATAATATTGAAACGATAGACCACCAATTTTTGGTATCGAGTCATTCCTTTCTGCCAAAGGACCCTGATTTCGGGTTGATAGAAATGAAAATAAAAAAATCAAATTACTTATACAACCCTGAGCATTATTATGAATTGATAGAAAAGTGTAGAAGAAGAAATAGATTTTCGGTAAAACGAATGTCGCAGCCGGATTTTATTTCAACGAAACCACTGGAAGAGTCAACGACAAGAAGAATAAAAAATACCGCGGGCGAATCTGGCTTCAAATTTAACACTTTAAGAATCTTACAAAATCATAATGATAAAAGCTTAAAATGATAAAAATGGATTACTTTTTAAAAATAATTAATAAATGTTCATGAATTATTTCATTAAAATTATTGTTTGTAATAAAACTTGTAGTTTTTTATTGCTTTAAGTCATTTATAGGGCATTCAGTTAATTTTGAAAATGGCCTAAGGCAATTCAAACTTCAAAAATATTGTTTGTTTGAAACATAATATCACACACTCTTCGATTAGGTTCAATTTAAAAATAATGGGATAAGAAAATAGAAAACAAATTCTTTCTCGTCCCCTATATTTATTTAATTTAGCCTCGTGTGATTATTTATATTCCCAAAGCCTTTCGAGTATGTTAAATAGTCGCAGTTTCAAACAATTGAAAACAAACGAACAAACAAAAAAATGAACTAAAATTTAAAAAAAATGATGTGAAGTGTGATATTTCACACAATTCAGGGTTTTGTAGGTATTTAGTCAGTGAATGATGATTATTAGAAGGCCAAACGATGAATGCCTATCACTACATAACACAATTAAAAGTGTTGGTTATAAATTCTTTAAATCAATAGGCACGACAAGAAAGTTGCAGTTAGATTTTTTCTACCGTGTATCATATATGTCTAATAATACCATTATGTATATTTTAACTCTTTTTTTTTTTTGCAAAAATATTTTACAAATCCAACACTACGGGCGATCTTTTGTCACGCAACAGCCTACAGAGACTCTTTTATATTGCGACTATATGAAAAACTAACAGAATCTCTACTAGAAATGAAATCCCAGCAACCGGCCGGTTATTTATTTATTTTCCTAGTCGATATTTGCAAAATTTACGTACCTATTCTCTACCCATAACAAAATATAAACATGTATATACAAAAATATTTTTTTAAATTTAAGATATTAAACGAAAATCTTAATACTCTAATATTTAACTTAAATAAGTCAAAAATATAAATATTGAGTTACGACGACCTTCGTAGGATGGGTCGAATTGTAATTCAGATTATTAAACTGTAATTCAGAAAGCGTCGATTGTAATTCAGAAAATATAAAGTTAGCAGGTAATTGTAAAAGTTCATAAACTTTATTTGTCACATAAAAATTTGTGTGGACTATATATCCTAGCATTTTATTGTTAAATTCCGAATTACAATTGACATTATCTAAATTACAATTGACGTTTTCTGAATTACAATTTACAATAAAATTTGATTTAAATTGAGACTTTCTAAAATGCAATTAACACTTTCAGAATTATAATTGACAGTTTCTGAATGACAGTTTCCTAATCTGAATTACAATTTACACTTTCTGAATTATAATTTACTAATCTGAATTACAGTTGACGTTTTTTGATTACACTTTCTGAATGACAGTTTACTAATCTGAATTATAATTGACACTTTCTGAATTACAATTTACTAATTTGAATTACAACTGACATTTTCTGAATTACAATTTACTAATCTTAATTTCAACTGACACTTTCTGAATTACAATTTACTAATCTGTATTACAATTGACGCTTTCTGAAACACATTTGATCATTTCTGAAATACAATTGGAAAAGGTGTAGTACCTACAATAGAAACAAAGATCTTTTCTGTCGACTGCTTGCATACTTTTCCTATAACGAAAATGTATTCGTGATGGTATGACTTCGACAATTCCTGTATTGTTTTCTCTTTACCTTAGAAAAAATGATTCGATATTTAATATATAATCCAGTTTCAAAAAAGGATTGCGTAACCTATGATGCCTTTAACAATTTTACTGGGATTAAAAATTCCTAGATTCGCCTGTTCCGATGTTTGTAATCAAAATGCTTTCATAACGAGAAACAAATATGTGTTCATCTGTCTACCTAAAAGAGTTCCTACTAGAATTTGCAAGATCTCAAGCGTCGCAAGGAAGCATCGCCGATTATGAGTTCCTTATCTATCTTTATATCCATAACAGCATATTCTAATCAATTCTACTTCTATTTCATCTATTATTTCATCAATTTTAATATGTGGTACAAACCCTGGTAGTGCGGACCTAATAGCAGCTGGTGAACACCATGCCCCTGGAAGTAGTGCTGGAGCCCAGGGGTGTATCAGGAGAGGAGACCAAGCCAGTAGCGGGGCTGACACAGGGGGCATAGTGCCCGTCACCCCACGACCCACCCCGCTACCCGCGGTTCTACCTCCTTTATCTGCCACGGTTAACACTTAAAATGTCTTGTCACACTGAAGACATAAAGTCCAAAATTTCTTCAATAACACAACACTATCAAATTTTAATAAAAGTAATTAATTGTTCGTTAAAAATCACAATAATCAATAGTTTATTTATTATTATTATTGGAAGTTTCTGTTACATTAACCAAGTCTTACAATTTTGAATTAGCGTAAAAAAGTTTTATTTATAATTGTAGTAGGTCTTCTTTTTCCTCTTTTATATTTTCTAAATTATCCTTACACTAGCAGTAAGACGGAAAACACAATCACACAGGAGTTAAACAAAATTGTTCTCAAATTCCTCGAATTACAAAATTAGATTTTTTGTTGATTTTTTATTATTTTATTGGCTCGAATCGATTTTGTTCAAGTTTACAGCACCAGTATTAAATGCTATTAGCTCCAAACAAATTTTAGATCGACTTTTTATGAAGATTTTGGTTAATTATAATTTTTAATGCCAGCATCAATGGCTAATGAAAATGTCTTTTACACTGATTAGTAATTATTTGACGCACAGCATCTATGGCTATTGCACCAGACAAATTAAAAACAACCTTTTAACTCAAAATTTATTATTTATTATTAAAGATACCGCCGATATCTATTTACAAAAAAAATTTCGATGTCAATTGATGAACTAGGATTTTATTTATTATTTATTTTATTAAGTTTATAGCTCTGCATTTATAGCGCTCAAACTTTTAAAATTGTTTAGTTAGTGTATGTTTACTTTTCAAATTTAATATGTTTATATTTTTAGTAAATTTTTAAGCAACTGCGAAAATTATAAGCAATCACGTTCAGTGCTATTATTTAGATGAATTTTTTAAATATTTGAATCTTTTGTTCATAAATTTTCACCTAAAGGCTTTTGTTTATTGCAGGCAATGACACGTTCAAACCTGTTTTCACGGAGCTTTGATGAAACGGTTCCAATTTTATTGATGATATTAATAAATTTACGAAACTTTGTTTTAAAATTATGTTCTCTTCTCTCAGATTTTAGTGTTTTTTTTAATAATTCCTCACTTTTTCTGTTATCTAACACGTTTGTTAATCTATTCGAAACTGAACTTAAATATCACTCAAGTCCACTTATACGAACCCACGTGGCATACAAGCCGTCACTTTACAGACTGAAGAGCCATCCTCGAGGGTAGTCTCCACCTTCAACAGGCCTCTTCAGGACACCCTCAAGCTACACTCAACCACCAACCAATAGTAGACCAGGTTATAAGGGGCGTTACGTGTTTTAACCAATAGAAAAACACCTCCCCCCTGTTATTGATCCTCATACAAGAGTTCAGAATGTGAATTCTTGTTGGTTTGAATGATGATGATGCCCGAAGGTAAATATAAGATTAGAGGTTTTTATATTGTCTGTGGTTTTATGTAATATTGTACCCCGGTTTTTACCCCACATTATTTGGGATTGTGATGTATAAGGACTTTGCTGTTCAAAACCCTTATTGCTGGTATTGTTGTATTGAAATATGGAATGTACAGAAGTACATATATGGGTTAAAGACAGATGTATTGAGTTTATAAGGGCGTTTTTCAACGTAATCCAGCTTTTCAATTTTGATTTTTTTGTAAATACAATGTTTTGTTAAGAATGCATTCATGAGTTTTTCTAGAACTTTGCAATACAATGTAGAAATAGTTGTCTCTGAAAAATCACATCTATAAAAATAAAATTGAATCTGTAAAAAAAAATTGTAATGATCTGTATTTTATTTTATTTTTTCGTTCTCGTACTTCGTATCTATACATTTCAAATGATTATATAGACGATTTCCACAAAAATAATTAGGCCACGGTCAGCAAGAAAAGGAGAGGAACATTTAAGGGAAAAGCTGGGACCAGATAAAAGTGTTAGCACAAAACCGTACTCGATGGATGCACTTCATTGAAGTCATTAGCTCCATGTTGCACAACAAATAAAATGTCGTGCTACAACATTAGTCCAGACAGTTGCGAACTTCTAAATTCCTTTGCTACAAACCGGAAGCAATATGTTTAGGCAAATGATACTCAATCTGCTGAGCAAAAAATCCATTTTGGAGTACTGCAAGGTTCAATATTAGCCCCGCTGTTGTTTCTGTTGTACATTAATGATTTACCAACTTTTATAAAAGACGCAAAGTCTGTTTTAAATGCAGACGACACCACACTGCTTAATCAGTCCGAAACCTACCTAGAAATGAAATCCAATAACACCTTAATAAAAAATGCTGTACAAGATTGGTTTTTGGCGAACAGATTAAGCAAAAACGAATCCAAACCCATTGTTGTTTTCCCTAAGACCAACAACAGAGAATATTAGTCAAGATTCTGTTAAGTTTCTAGACGCAACCATTGGTAAGCAAAAGTTGAAACAAAAGCGGAAAAATTATACAAGGCAATCTACTATATAGCTACGGCGCTCCAGGGCGCCGCGAAAACATTCCAATATTCCTGCAACTGCGTTTGTTAGTGTTCTGACTTGGGGCGCCGCGGAAAAATTCTGATATATTAAGGGCGCCGGAAACCGAAAAAGTTTGGGAACCACTGCGTTAGGGATAAATCAGGTGAATACGGGCAATGAGACATTAATTCGATGTTTTTCTTCTTTAAATAATCAATTATTTGACATGCTGTATGGGAGCTTGCATTTTCATGACGAAAAATGATGCGATCTTTTTAGTTGTTTTTCCTGATTTTGTCGATGACTTCTGGCAAACAAATTGTTGTATATCATTCAGCATTAACTGCTCTCCGATCCTCTAAAGCAGTGCTTCTTAAAGTGGTGGGCCGCGAAGAACCGCAAATATAACACTTAATTATTTTATTATTTAAAAATGATATGTCGCTTTAACTTTAATGCTACATAAATATTATTCTTCATTATACATAGATTATTGAATGATCTGAGGGTAAAAAACTATACGTATGTATATATTTTAAATAATCTTGGTTCCAAAAAAAAAATTAGGGGGGCCGTGGGTTATTGATTTGAGTTGCAGAGAAGCCGCGACATCAAAAATATTAAGAAGCACTGCTCTAAAGGAATGGTTGCGACATGTCCAGTACAACCGAAGAAACAAGCGATCATCTTCTTGGAAGTGCTTCGTGAACCAACAACTTTTGAGGGTTTCGGTTCATCTTGGAAGACCCAAACAATGGATTGTTGCTTAGTTTCCGGTTCATATAAATAAACGCAAGTTTCGACACCTGTAATGATATTGTATACGGATTTTGCAGTGCCTAGGTTGAATTTTTTTAGTATGCCCTTACACCAATCAACACGAGCCTTTTTTTGAGCTTCGGTCAAATTATGCGGAATCCATCGGGAACAGATCTTTTTCACAATTAAATGTTCATGCAAAATCGAATGTATTGCAGTCTGCGATATGTCAAACGATGTCTCTATCTCACGGTAAGTCACATGCAGATCTTCAATCATTTTGCGCATAGCATCGATGTTTTTTTGAATCACAACCAATTTTGGTCGACCTTCACGAGATTCTTCACTAACGGACGCACGACCACGACGAAATTCTGCAAACCAATTGTAAACAGTCTTTTCTGATGGTGCTTCATTACCAAAACGAAGTGAATCTATGCATTGTTGTTGAGTTAGACCTCTACTACAATCGTAAAAAATCATCCAATGAAAACCTTCACGAGGAACATCCATTTTTTCACAAACTTGTTTATTTTAAACGCTCACTGTCAACAAAGTAGTCAGTTAATTTATAAGCTGCCTCTGTTTTCACAATAACAAATGTCAAATTTTACGAATATAGTAAAAATCATCCAACGAAAACCTTAGAAACCACGAGTAATATCCATATTTTCACAAACTTGTTATTTTTAAACGCTCACTCTCAGCAAACTACTCAATCAATTTATAAGCTGCCACTGATCTCACAATAACAATTGTAAAATTTGACGAATACAGTAATGACACGCGTGGGGGCGTTAGGCGTCGGCGACGTCGGCGACTGCCGACGGCCTCGCGTTTGAGGCCTCGCAAAAATTTTACCATTTATTGAAAGTTTAAATATTATATATTAATTATGACTTATGATATTTTTACATTTCTCATTTCGATTTGCTGGACAAAAATATGTTTATTTGTATATTTGTCGGTTTTATCATTGGATTCTATTACTTCGACTTTAAATAAATAAGGTTTTCTAAGTATTAATCCTATTCTATATATTGTGCATAAATTTAAGTTGTAAGTATAATTCAGCTTATTTAATTTAACGTTTATTTGACCTAAAACTTTAAAATCATTAATTTAATTTGATAAACATGAAAATTAATATTTAAGTGTATTTGTTAAAGTAAAGAACAAATAAGTGTAAATACTTATATTAAAATTAAGTGTATATAAATATGTTATTAAAATTAATAATAACAGTTATGAGTTGTGTTTATAACTTTATATAAAATATAGCGTTTAGTGGCTAAAAAGTCAAGCCAGAAGACTAGGTCAAATCAAGGTTTGTTTTTATTATCGTTTTTTTTTTACTGATAAATGAAAGGGGCCTCGCAAAACTAATTTCATGTTTCAATTTTTCCATCTAATGCTCGTTTATAAAAACATAAAAGGCACTCTCGTAAGACTGTTCCATTTTTTTTATTTTTTTTGTTGGCGAGTGTATTTTATTTATTTATTTATTTATTTATTTATTTATTTATTTATTTATTTATTTATTTATTTATTTATTTATTTATTCAGGAGGGTTAACCAACAGGAACGTCCTAATAGACGTTCCCAATTACAGGTCAACACAAGTAAAGTAGACATAATACACAGTACAAAAAATAAATGTGTTACATTAAATGTCTTACAGAAGAAAATATATATATATATATATATATATGTACATATAAGTTAAATATAATCAGTTGCCTAGACAGTGTTTTTTAAAATATTGTAGTGAACAGGAAAAAATGTCCAGATCAGTGTTGACTCTATTAAAAGAAGAAGATATTCTAGCAATTGGTGAATTTATTCCCAGATTACTGTTGTAGAGGTGATTGTGTAATAGCATACGATTTCTCAAAACATATGAGTTACAATTAAATCCAAAGTAAGGAATTAAGTTGATAGAATCTATTTCATTATTTAATATTCTATATAAGAAAGCTAGATCATGGACGATTCTTTTATCACGCAGACTTTGCATCTTGTAGAATTTTAAATTTTCTTCGTATGAGCGAAAATGCAGGTGTCTATTAAACTTATAGTTTAATTTGTCGATAAATTTCTCTTGAACTTTTTCTATTCTGTCAATATATGTATTATATCGAGGATTCCAAGTCGGACTAGCATATTCGAGTGTGCTTCTAACTAAACTGTTAAACAGATAGATAAGCGCTCAATGATTGGAAAACTCGCTCGTTACTCTGAAGATAAATCCTAAGTTTCGGAGTGATTTTTTGACAATAAGGTCGATGTGTTGATCAAAAATTAATTTAGAGTCCAAGATGATTCCAAGGTCCTTAATTTCTGATACTGGTTGCAGTGGCAAATTATTTAAATTGTAATTGTATTTTAAAAGATTCAAGTTTTTTGTGAATGTTATAACCTTGCACTTTGTTGGATTTAGTGTTAGTATTTTCTGTTGTATTTTGTGTTGTATTTTGTGTAGTATATTTTGTGTTGTATTTTGTGTTATAGTTTAGTATTTTGTGGTCGATGATATTTGTAATTTTACAACTTTTAGGCTACAACTGCGACGTTTCAAACGGCGTAACCATTTTCCACAGCCCGGCTACATGCCATAAAAGCACAAGATTTCTTTTAAAATATTAATAATAATTAAAACAATATTAAAATACAAAATTAACTGTACTAAAATATGTAGCAAAATTATTTCCACTACAAAAACTTCCAGCAGATTTCCAGTAAATATGAAGATAAGAGTTTCTATATCGTGTTGAACTCAAACACCCAAAATCATTAATCGATACCAACACGTATCCGTCAACCTCTTCACATTCTAACAGTCAGTCAATAGCTCGATTGTAATTGGTGGATATCATGTAGAGTGGAGTATCCTACCGCATAGCATGTGCTCGAGGGTCCTCTCAATACAACCGGTATTACAACATACATGAGAGACTCTCTACTCTACACTGTGCAGCACAAGTATGTATCAGACAACCACACCAACGGATACGATTTATAACTGTTTAAATATGCAAGGGTATTTTGTTGAATGTTTGGGAGAGAGGTATGGAAGGGTAAATGATGAGTATGAGCAAACTTGTGGTTGAAGTACTGTAGGATTAGCGTGTAAAGTATTTTTATTCAGATCAAGATCAACACAAAAAGACTGCAACGGAAATTTTGAATGTTGAATAAATTTTGATTGTGAGTGACAAGATGGCAAGCGTTTTTAGGTCCAGTGGTGAGTACAATGTGGCATACCAAGAAAGTCATAACTACAGTCTGGCCAATGATGACATCGCCGCCATTAAAGTCCAAATAAATATTTAAAATATTAGAAATTCAAATTAGATAATCTTTGCGGAAACAGTAAATTTATGTGACACAATTCCCAAAGAATTACTCTTTCTGCAAAGGTTATCTCATTTTTTAATTTGTTTGGACTCATAATGGCGGCGGTGTCACCATTGGCCAAATTGTCTGGTATACAGTGTTTGTAGTCACAACCCTTACCACAAATTTCCACTATCAACTACAATAAATTTTTAGATAGTACAGTTTAAAATTTTACGTAATAGCACCCCTAATCTAAAAATCCTGGACCACAACAATGCTGCCCGCAAAATTTTATCAATGGGGGGGGGGAATATGAAGTTATATTTTTTTTAATATTTAGTAATTTATTAAATAAACTTAATACAGAACACTATTTAAAAAGAAATTGAAGGCAAATTGGTATAAATGACATTTTCTATAAAATCTACTCTATTATTAGTAATTTTTTTACTGAGCAACACTGGCGAGTCGTGGAAACCTCTAATGGAGGTGCTTCAACCAGAAGTATAATTGAGATTTTCATTTGAGAAAAAAAAAATCATTATAAGATTTTAATTTTACTACAAATGCTTTAAATAAAATCATAAAATATAGAAATATTACAAATTACATTTTACATTTTATGGTTTAATATGTATTAGTCAAATATGTAGAAGAAAATAAACTTTTTATGTGCTGTACCAAACATGCGATATCCTGCATTATTATTTTTAAACTTCAAGAATTTAAATTTTTTTTTTTTTTTTTTACTCGCGGTTTTGTAGTCAAACGTCTATTTCGCAAGCTTTTAACTGCAAACGTATGCAGCTCTGATAGGAGGTATACGTCCTATAATAAAATAAGCAATTGGTTCTACCAAAGCACGCAGCAAATCGAGTTATTGTTTATCATAACTTGTATATGAATTATTTGTTTTACACGACGCACAGCAGCATTGACGATTTTTAATTTAAAAAAAAAGTAAATTTAAAAAAAGAGCAAAAAAAAATCATAAATGTGTAATGTTTAAATTTGTTTAATTCTGGAGCTGCTGCTGCTGCTGAATTCATAGTTTAAGTAATAATAATTGAAATAATAGTATTTATAGGTCCAGGCCAGACGCGATTTGACTGCAGAGTTTGTTTATGTAATTAGCTGTCATCAGTTATCAGTATTTGGGACCCCTCTGTGGCGCTTCTATCGGTAGCTTCACGTAAACATATCTTATATATTACACAGGTCAACAAAAAATATATATTTTTTTGAGTCTTTATTTTAATGACTATTTTCTGATTCTTTATATCGAAATATAACTAAAACCTTCGTTTATTTTTGAAAAACTTTGCTATTGTACATTTTACAACGATCAATATATATTTATTTATTTTTATGACCATATAAGGAGAAGCGCGTTATATTAAGTAAGGGTGGGGACGAGCGGGTGGAAAGCAAGTGGCATTTCACTTACGTGGTTCATAGTCGGTATGCGCATGCGCATTGCATCGATACAACGCATTTTGTGTGGCGGCAGATCCAAAAATGGCGTCAAAAAGTTATAAACACGAGGTAGACTCATCCTGCTATATTTGCGGCGAATTTATCAAAACAAAACAATGGTTGGATTTCTGGTGGGAATGCATCCCATCAGAAATCCAACCATCTTAAAATCCCCTATCACTGGCCAGGTATACTCATCATACTTTGAACTCTCAAGCACCATTTTCACACTTTCGTAATTTTCTTTGAGCATTGCGGAATGAGCCAAAGGAAGAGTTGGAAATTTATTTCCATTGTGAAGAAGGACAGCTTTTAACTTTTTGTAGAACTGTCTATGAAAAGACGCCAGTCAGAAGGAATGCATGAGATTCCGACCGCCTTGCATAGGCGGTTATACTAAATATCCTTGCTACCTTTATTTTTGTCGGACCACAAATAAAGAAAATAATGGCCAGTGACGAATTTTCACAGATACTCAATACTCATGAAAGGAAAACCTGAAAGCAGTGGTTCATGGTTTTCTCGAAAACAACAGAGCAGACAATTACAAAGAGCTTATTGCAACTATGCTTGATAACTTTAAACTCATGGGTTGCAGAATGTCCCTTAAAGAGCATATGTTACATGCGTACTTGGACCAATTTAAAGATAACATGGGAGCCTATTCGGAAGAACAATGTGAACGTTTTCATCAAGACGTGACGGACTTTGAACGTCGTTATCAGGGGCAATACAATGAGAGTATGATGGGGGACTATATTTGGGGGCTAATACGAGAAAGTCCATACAATCACAGATGAAATACAAAAAATAATCATTTCTAAACTTTTTTATATATTCTGTTACAGTAGTTGTTTGTTTCGAATGGTTTTCTTGTAAATAAAACTGATTCAAATTCATAACTAAAGTTTGTATTATTTTTTCATACAATAAAGGTCTGAAAATAGGGAAATTTTCTTAAAATCCGTAATTTCATTCTGATAGCTACAAAAGCAAACTTTTTCGGGTAAAATTATTTTTTCTTTAATTAATAATGTGGAAAAAATCAGATATGCAGAACCCAGACTCAAAATTCCTGTTGACCGGTGTTATATGCAGTGCCGTAACTAGGCAGGTGCAACAGGTGCCCAAGTCAAAATGGGGACCCGAAAAATCGTCAATGGAAAGCCAAGTCAGACTGTGGATAACATTTTTGACCAACCTTGCACAGAGCCCAGAAAAATCTAGTTACGTATAATTTCTATCTACGCGTAGCTTTTTGTCTGTCATCGGACCCGTAATTATCGTTTTCCCAGAGATGGGGCGGAATTATTTTCTTTCCGGGTCCGATATTATTTTATTACCGGGACCCGGGCCCTTTCTCGGTGCCCCTGCTTACCCTTTGGTACAATGTTGGGAAGCCGTAATAAATAATGATGGAAATTATATTTTGTAATGATAGGTACATAATAAAAATTCCTGGAAAAAAAAAATGTTGTACTCATAATAAAATCAAACAATATCCTCGTTTAGGAATTTTGGTATGTGAACGTACCTGTTGGCCGTAAGTAGCTGTCAATTTTTATTTTGTACAATTTACATGTTATTGCTCCAATGTTCAATTTTATAAAATAAAATGTTTAGTTTTATAATAAAGCTCATTATAACACTCAATTCAGTTTCATAATGACTCTTTTATGAATGAAAAATAGGAAAAGATAATATAAATACTAAAATGAAATAATAATTATCTGTTTCGTTTTAAGTAAGTTTAAAGTAATCTCATCCCTTATCTAGACTTTTGATATGTGTGTTATTACACAACAAGGATATACTTGATTGGCCACTCAACAGCAGGATTATATAGAATGGATCAAGTGAGATACAATGACGAGTGAACGCCACTCCATCACGCACTTCTGCCCAACATTATCTCAATTTCATTACAAATATCACTGTCACTTCAACAGATAACATGTTTTTAAAAACGTTTATTATTTAAACAAACTAAAATGGAGATGGGTCGGACATCTGATGGCACACAACAAATTACAACTGATAGCCGAAAAGTACAACTTAAAGGATGTTCAGGGATAAGAAGAGGAAAATAGGCAGCAGCTAAAAAGATGGACAAATGATACAGTGGAACGTGTAGGTCTGCTTTGGATGAGAGCAGCAAGCAGACAAAACCGGACAAATATGAAGAGGCTTTGTCCTAAAATGGATGTAGTAATTTTTTAAACATGCATATACGTAAACCTTTTTAAGATTGTTGCGCCAAGGTGGCAAAATCGAAACTAATCTAATAGACAACAACTTTTTGATGTATTGTAATCTGACATTCGGAGTTATTAAATTATATTATTATATCTTGATTAGTGTTTTCGTACTTTTTAATATCACTATTAATAGGGTCTTTTCAATATCTTGAAAGATGTCGATTTATTGTCTATTAGATTAGTTCTACACAATACCGCCAGATAGATTCTCTTATGACCATTTGCCTTTACACTAAAACCGCCAGGTCTCCGACATTCACAAACCTAGTATCGTCGACTAAAAAGTAAATAAATAAATAATTGCGTACTTTACTTTTCTTATTTTTGGTACAAAAATAATAAAATGAAAAGCTCAGACTGTTATAGACATAGTATATTGCAGCCATAAAGGTTTATTATATTAATAAATAATACTAAATATGTATTGGGTTCTTTTGAATGAAACTAATAGAGTTTTGGTTAAATATTTATTAATTAAATTTGATTACAAATAACTACAAAACAAAAATCGAGAACTTCGAAATTGTTTCAGAGCATTACGAGGGATTTACAAGAGATTTTGACAATAATTTATCGTGACTTACAACTGGGGTAGGTATATATAAAATATATTTAATTAATTAATATTCAAACAAGTTCGAAGTTCACAATTATTATGGTTAACAAAAACTTCTTTTTTTTATGGGTGCATTCCCAAACACTTTGCTAATCTTAGGTTATAATTTAAGACAGTGGTGGTTTTTTAGGTAAGACCACCAAATAACCTTTATAACGTCTCTCATATGTCCGCTTTCGTAGAAATTGTAGCCAAACGGCTGAACCTAGAAAGTTGAAATTTAACATGCTTGTACAACTCTTTGACCCACATATAGGCAAAATATAGAAAAAACATGGCGAGATAAATATAAACAAATATGTATTTAATAAAACTTTTTTTTTAAATTTTGGGTAGGCTATCAAATGAAACATCTTAATTCGTGGATAAACAAGCTAATTTTTATTTTTTTTTAAATCTATTCTTCTCTTGTGACTTAAGAATCTCCCAAAACATTTAATAAAACTTTTGCTCCCCACAATCATTTCCCAGAGGGGTTGATCGAAAAATCTGAAAAGGAATTTTTGATCAGATTACTTTTATAATAATACTAGCTGAGAACCCGTGCTTCGCTACGGTATACTGACGGACGCATTAATGTAAAATCCTAAGTTTGTTTTTAAACATGTGTATGGGTAACCTTTGTAAGCAAATACCTAGTCGATATCTCATCTGTCCTAAGAGATATTGAGGAAACCATGAAAAAACATACTTTTTTCACTATATAGGGGTCGACTACTGAGTAAAAAAAACTTTTTAAACATTTTAGAAAGACATATATATGTATGTTAAAAAGGAATATTATAACTCAACAAACGAAAAAAATGCGAAGAGTTTTATAATTCTCCCTTTTAGGGGTTGATTAGGGTAAAATTTTGACTTAAATTTAAATTTTTATGGGTAACCTTTGTAAGTAAAAACCAAGTCGATATCTCAATGGTCCTAAGAGATATTGAGGAATCCGTGAAATCACATTTCAGCCAATTTCACCCCCTTAGGGCCGAATTTTGAAAAATTCCATATTAGTGGATGATTACGTCATGGAGGAAATATATTTCCAGAATGTCTGTATGTCAAGGGACGTTCTATCGAATAAAAATACCAATTTATCCCGTTAGGAATGAAATTAAAAAAACTGTATAAACGCTTTCTAAATATTTTAAATAGAAACCTATGCACCAAAATGAAATGTTATAACTCAGGAAATATAAAGGTTTCTATAATTCAACCCGAATGTAGATTCACCCGTTTAGGAGTTGATTAGGGAAAAATCCTGAATAAAATAAATGTATGGGTAACCTTTTTAAGCAAAAAGCTATATCTCATTAGTCTTAAGAGATATTGAGGAATCCCTGAAATCAAATTGCATCCCTTTTCACCCCTTAGGGCTGGGATTTCATAAAATCCCTTCTTAGTGGGTGCTTACATCATGGAAGGAATATACTTATCGAATTTCATGTCTCTATGTCCAAGAGATGTTCTATCGAATAAAAAATACCAATTTACCACTTTAGGGGTGATATTAAACAAAAAAAAAAAAAAAGTCGGAACGCTTCCTAAAGATTTTGAAAAACACATATATGCCAAAAAGGAATTCAATGAAGATTGGAACTAAGTAACTGGAAATACGAAGGGTTCAATTTAGAGGTTAATTAAGACAAAATTCTGAATTCCTATGTTATTTAAACATATGTATAGATAACCATTGTAAGTAAAAACCAAGTTGATATCTGATTGATCCTAAGAGATATTGAGGAATCACTGAAATCACATTTGACCCCCTTTTCAGCCCCTTAGAGTGCAACTTCGAAAAATCTCTTCTTAGTAGGTGCTTACGTCATGGAAAGAATATACTTTGCGAATTTCATGTATCTATGTCCAAAAAACGTTCTATCGAATAAAAAATACCCATTTACCCCTTTAAGGGTGAAATTTAAAAAAAAACTGTCAAAATTATTTCGAGGTATTTTAAAAAGACATCTATGTGCCAAAAAGGAATGTTATCACTCAACAAACACAGGAAATACGACGGGATGTATAATTCACCCCGAATGTAGATTCACCCCTTTAGGCGTTGATTAGGATAAAATACTAAAATAAGTTTTTCGGCATTTGTATGAGTAATCTTTGTAAGAAAAAACCAATTCGATATTTTATTGGTCCTAAGAGATATTAAGAAATCCTTGAATTCACATTTCACTCCTTTTCACCCTTAAGGGATGCAATTTTAAAACACTGTCAATATTATTTGGAGATATTTTAAAAAGACACTTATGTGCCAAAAAGAAATTTTCTAACTCAACAAACTCAGGAAATACGACAACATGTTTAATTCACCCCGATTGTATATTCACCCATTTACGGGTTGATTAGGACAAAAATCTGAAATAAGTTTTACGGCATTTGTATGAGTAATATTTGTAAGCAAAAATTGGTTCTAAGAGATATTAAGGAATCCTTGAATTAACATTTCACCCCTTTTCACCCTTTAGGGATGTAATTTTAAAAAACTGTCAATACCATTTCGAGATATTTTAAAAAGACACCTACGTGCAAAAAATTAATTTTATAGCTCAACAAACACATGAAATACGACGGGATCTATAATTCACCCCGTTTGTAGATTCACGCCTTTAGGGGTTGATTACGACAAAATTCTGAAATAAGTTTTTCGGCATTTGTATTAGTAATTATTGTAAGAAAAAACCAAGTCGATATCTTATTGGTCCTAAGAAATATCAAGGAATCCTTGAAATCACATGTCACCCCTTTTCACCCTTTGGGGCTGAAATTTTAAAAAACTGTCAAAACCATTTCGAAATATTTAAAAAATACACCTATGTGCCAAAAAGTAATGTTACATCTCAACAATCATAGGAAATACGACGGGATGTATAATTCACCCCAATTGTAGATTCACCCCTTTAGGGGTTGATAAGGACAAAATCCTGAAATTAGTTTTTTGGTATTTGTATGGGTAATTTTTGTAAGCAAAAAGCAAATCGATATCTTATTGGTCCTAAGAGATATTAAAGAATCTTTGAAATGACATATCACCCCTTTTCACTTTTTAGGGGTGAAATTTTAAAAAACTGTCAAAACCATTCCGATATATTATAAAAAGAAACCTATGTGCCAAAAAGAAACCTTATAACTCAACAAACACAGGAAATACGACGGCATGTAAAATTCACCCCGATTGTAGATTCAACCCTTTAGGGGTTGATTAGGACAAAATCCTGAAATAAGTTTTTCGGCATTTGTATGGGTAATCTTTATAAGCAAAAACCAAGTCGATATCTTATTGGTCCTAAGAAATATTAAGGAATCCTTGAAATCACATGTCACCCCTTTTCACCCTTTGGGGCTGAAATTTAAAAAAACTGTCAAAACCATTTCGAAATATTTTAAAAATACACCTATGTGCCAAAAAGTAATGTTACATCTCAACAATCATAGGAAATATGACGGGATGTATAATTCACCCCAATTGTAGATTCACCCCTTTAGGGGTTGATTAGGACAAAATCCTGAAATCAGTTTTTTGGTATTTGTATGGGTAATCTTTGTAAGCAAAAACTAAGTCGATTTCTTATTGGTCCTAAGAAATATTAAGGAATCCTTGAAATCACATGTCACCCCTTTTCACCCTTTGGGGCTGAAATTTAAAAAAACTGTCAAAACCATTTCGAAATATTTTAAAAATACACCTATGTGCCAAAAAGTAATGTTACATCTCAACAATCATAGGAAATATGACGGGATGTATAATTCACCCCAATTGTTGATTCACCCCTTTAGGGGTTGATAAGGACAAAATCCTGAAATTAGTTTTTTGGTATTTGTATGGGTAATTTTTGTAAGCAAAAAGCAAATCGATATCTTATTGGTCCTAAGAGATATTAAAGAATCCTTGAAATGACATATCACCCCTTTTCACTCTTTAGGGGTGAAATTTTAAAAAACTGTCAAAACCATTCCGAGATATTATAAAAAGAAACCTATGTGCCAAAAAGAAACCTTATAACTCAACAAACACAGGAAATACGACGTCATATAAAATTCACCCCGATTGTAGATTCAACCCTTTAGGGGTTGATTAGGACCAAATTCTGAAATAAGTTTTTCGGTATTTGTATGGGTAATCTTCGTAAGCAAAAAGCAAGTCGATATCTTATTGGCCCTAAGAGATATTAAGGAATCCTTGAAATCACAATTCATCCCTTTTCACCCTTTAGGGGGTAATTTTAAAAAAATGTCAAAACTATTTCGAGATATTTTAAAAAGATACCTATGTGCCAAAAAGTAATGTTGCAACTAAACGAACACAGGAAATATGGCGGGATGTATAATTCACCCCGATTGTAGATCCACCCCTTAAGGGGTTGATTAGGACAAAATCCAAAAATTGGTTTTTCGGCATTTGCAAGGGTAGTTTTTGTAAGTAAAAACCAAGTCGATATCTTATTGGTGTTAAAAAATATTAAACAATCCTTGAAATCACATTTCACCCCTTTTCACCCTTTAGGGGTTAAATTAAAAAAAGTTGTCAAATCATTTCAAGATATTTTAAAAAGACGCCTATGTGCCAAAAAGAAACCTTATATCTCAATAAACACAGGGAATACAACGGGATGTATAATTCACCCCGATTGTAGATCCATCCTTTAGGGGTTGATTAGGACAAAATCCTAAAATATATTTTTCGGTATTTGTATGGGTAATCTTTGTCAGCAAAAAGCAAGGCAATATCTTATTGGCCCTAAGAGATTTAAGGAATCCTTGAAATCACAATTCACCCCTTTTCACCCTTTAGGGGTGAAATTTTAAAAAACTATCAAAATATTTTCGAGATATTTTAAAAAGACACCTATGAGCTAAAAAGTAATGTTGCAACTAAACGAACACAGGAAATACGACGAAATGTATAACTCACCCCGATTGTAGATCCACCCCTTTAGGGGTTGATTAGGACAAATTCCTGAAATAAGTTTTTCGGTAATTTTATGGATAAGCTTTGCAAGCAAACAGTAAGTCGATATCTTATTGATCCTAAAAGATATTAAGGCGTCCTTGAAATCACAATTCACCCCTTTTGAACCCTTAGGGATGGAATTTTAAAAAACTGTCAAACCCATTTCGAGATATTTTAAAAAGACACCTATGTGCCAAAAAGTAATGTTGCAACTAAACGAACACAGGAATTACGACGGGATGTATAATTCACCCCGATTGTAGATCCACCCCTTTAGGGGTTGATTAGGACAAAATCCTGAAATTGGTGATTCGGTATTTTAATGGGTAATCTTTGTAAGCAAAAAGCAAGTCGATATCTTATTGGTCCTAAGAGATATTAAAGAATCCTTAAAATCACAATTCACCCCTTTTCACCCTTTAGGGGTGAAATTTAAAAAAACTGTCAATACCATTTCGAGATATTTTAGAAAGACACCTATGTGCCAAAAAGTAATCTTTTAACTAAACGAACACAGGAAAAACAACGGTATGTATAATCCACCCCGATTGTAGGTTCACCCCTTTAGGGGTTGATTAGGGCAATATCCCGAAATTGGTTTTTCGGCATTTGTATGGGTAATACTTGTAAGCAAAAACTAAGTCGATATCCCATCGGCCCTAAGAGATATTAAGTAATTCGTGAAATCACATTTCACCCCTTTTCATCCCTTAGGAGTGGAATTTCGAAAAATCCCTTCTTATTGGGTGCTTACATCATGAAGGGAATGTACTCTCCGAATTTCAAGTTTCTAGGCCCAGGGGTTTGGGCTGGGCGGTGATGAGTGAGTCAGTCAGTCAGGACACTGCCTTTTATATATATAGATTATTTTAAAATTGGAATATCTCATTTTGCTACTAGCAAAACACTTATAAATCAAATAACACATTGTTAATAGTTTGAAATTTTCTGAAGTTGTTAAAATTTATTAATTGTTAATTTAATGAAGACAAGATACACAGCAAATGCAGAAAAAACCCTGTGATTTATTTAATTTAAATTTTATTTTGTCGAAATTTTGCAAATTTAAAAAAATTAAATTTAAGTTCTTCGTACTTAAATATCTACAAAACCCTGAAATGCATTCCTTGAAGTTTTTATTTTTTCAAAGGTTGCACTAAATTTAGGAATGAAACAAAATATCATTAAATATTACTTATATAGTCGGATTGCTGATAGGTGACTGTTACATGTATGTATCAAGTAGTGCATTCATATAATAATCTAGTTACCATTTTTCAGCGATTTTAAAAATGTTTTTTGTTATTTGTCTTAGCTGTCAGCGTCTGGTAATAAATATTAATTAAAATATGGCTTGAACTCAATTATTAAATTCACAAACTTTAATTTTTTTTCAAAGAGTTTTCAAAAAAGGACTTAAAATGTGATGTTTTAAAAATTGTTAGGAAAGAAAAATCTGAACCAGTTTATTTTATTGATACATTGCCACAAACGTATGTTCATGAAGTACTGAGATTACCTTCTTATCACTGCCAGTTTAACCCCATTGAACTAATTTGGGGTATAACAAAAAATTATTATTATAGGCATATTGGTCAAAACGGATACAGTGATAACGATGTTTTGTGGCAAGTAGCCTGTGATCAAATTAGTTGTGAAACTTGGGCAAAATCTGTTAAAAAGATCGAAAATTTAGTAAATTAATGGTGGGAAAGGGAAAGGATTGTTGATGATATTAATCCAATAATAATAAATACACGAAATGACAGCGATAGTTCAGATGACGACGATGTCATGCATTACAGTGACTAATTTTTTTAAAATAAAAATAATCATTTAAATACAACTTGTAGCAATATATTATATGAATAAATATATTTTTACTTAATATTTTATTACTTTGTACTTAGGGGAAACATACAAATTTAATTTAATTAAACAACAAATTATAATCCAAAATTTACGTATGAGTATAAATTTATCCTTATTTATAATTATTACCTTAAAATTAATAATTTTGTTTGTTTGAGTACTGCTGTGAATTTATTTTCGTGCTCTAATTAGTAAAGATATATACGAATCATGCCGTTTCTTTCTAATGCTTTGTTTTTTATTAAAATAATTTGGAAGGTTAGTTGTCAACTTGCGTCACTATACGTTACTATGGGTATGCAAATAATTATAATGATATAAACAGAGAAAGCATATAGTATTGTACATCGATACTTGTAGCAACGAACAGTCACCTATCAGCAATCCGACTAGTATTATTTAAATTAGTGACAATATATAATATAAAATAACTTAGATTATAAACTATTATGTCATCGTTAATTGAGTCTATTATAGCAAATTACGCAAAAAGATTTTTTGCATCACAGGCTATCAGAAATACTAACAGAGCAAACAAACTACAGTGTAATATACTACTGATGAGGACTACATAGCAGTCGAAATATACATCTAATGTTTAATAAACTTTCTGACATTAAAAGAAAAATTAAATGTTTTATTTAAGATTTAGCGTTGACTCTGATTTTTCGTTGGACTCAAACTGCTTGTTACAACTTGTTAACAAGAATAGTGAAATTAATTCTACCATCTCAAACTTTTACAGCACCATATTTATGTTGTTGAATTGGTTTCGGTACAGGCTTGATATACAAGTGTCTGTCCTACCTGTCGGAGCCGCAATAAACCTAACAATGGCACTGAATGCCTAAATAGTCACCTCTATACAACACCTAGCGTTCTATAAACGTGGGAAATTCCTAGTTTTAATCCCGAACTCTGCTCAGATGTCACATACATCCGATTGTAAATGTCTAATAGAATTGTACCTTCAAATAAACTTCTTGTTATCTTGTTTAAGACCTGTTATTTACAAATTGTACTTGTAATTATGTAATGTATTATAGAGGTAAAAATTTTCTTTTGATGACAAATTTTTGAACAGGTGACAAAATATCCTACAAAATATCTGAGTATGTTTCAAGAGAAACGCTTGTTTTAAAACCGACTTTAAACAGTCGGTTTAAAACCACCAATTCCTCCTAAGACATTATTCTTTTTAGTATATACAAGATGGCCAAAAATTAATCTACATAAATTTTCATTTCAAACATTTCCTACAGTAAATATAAAACAATAAATTATGTGTCCAACCGTGGCGCATTTGCGGTCATCCGTGAATAATGAACGTTTTATGCACGGCAAGTTTTTTTAATGTTAGTTAAAATTGGTGGCGTTCACTAACGATGGCTGTTTGCGCCTCAAATAGCCCATCTTTATAACTAGAATGTTATTTATAAGTTAAAATAAATAAATATATTTTAAACATAGTTGTAGGTTACAATCAGCTGATGATTCGGTAGTCATCTTGATGACGGCAGTTCAGAAGTTTTACAAGTGATGCTCAGAATTTCGGTGTTTTTAAATTAAACTTATTATTTTTCTATTGATTAAACTATATAGTTGCAAATAAAATATTGTATTTGACTAGAATATAATGCATCATTTTCATGGTAATGTCAAAGGCGCAACATGGGTGAGAGACGTGGTGTTATATTTACAAGTTCGAATTTCATGGTGGAGTTGGAGGCGTGATAAGTGCGCGTTTTCGATTTTGACAACATTTGTATCTAACCCAAATCTAACCTAAAAGTTTATACAAGTGTTTGGAGTAAACGGTTATACAATTTCAGTAAATATGTCGTCAAATCAAAGGAGACGTCTAGCTCTTTTTTATACATATTTAGACTTATTGCGATATGAAGAAAAGCGATGGTGGGTACGTCCCATATATACATAGAAACAGAAGGCAACAGGGAGATTATTTTAACTTGTTGCAAAAAATGAGACACAAAAAACACAGACAGTTACTTCAATTACAAGAAAAGAATTTAATACACAATCTTTTATACTTGACATCACAATTAGAATGAAGATTCTGTTGGCCCCTGCTTGGGGGTGTATTATTAGTATACCCACTGCATGACATTTCTGCAGACCAGATATTTTAAACCGAATCCATAGTAATAAACTTTATGACTGCCGACAACATTGTAAAAGTCGCTATTTCGCTACATCAATTTACGTTTTTTAATTTTTTTTCAAGGAAATTAATATAAGTGTCTCGCTAAAGATCTCACCATTCCGAAAAAATATATCTGTTTCTATGGTTTCGACGGTGCGGCCAGCGCTAGAGTTGCAATTTCTGAACTTGCGACACCGCGCTTGTAACACCGCGCTTACAACACCATGGTACGGGTTTTTTCAAAATAGAGCGATCCTATTGGTTGAATTTCGCTTCCAACACCAGAATGAAAATGATACATTATGGCTATACACTCGAATAATTCATCCTCGTGTAATATAGCTTACATTATATGCTAAAATTTAATATTATGTGCTGCTTTCTTTATATGCATTATCATCACCTAATCTGGCTGTCCTTTAGTTCTATATACGTAGTATCTATTGCGTGAAAGACCCTGCCGAGAGTAAGGCGAGTGAGCCAGAAGTGAAAAAGGGGCGTTAGAAGTGTAAAAAGGGGCGCCAGAACTGAAAACAGGGACGCCATTTTTTTGGCTCATCGCTTAAATTTTTAATGTTTCCTTTTTTGCTCATCACTGGAATTTTGAATAGTTTTTTTTTTTATTTATTATGTTAATTATTTTCTAACACGTTATCAATTTTTTGCAATATAATACATAATTTTTACAAACTTATCTTAAGGAAGTTACATTAAAATTGATAATTGATAAAGTTATTAAGGATCACTTCATCTAATTCTTAAAACACTCAAAATTATCTACCGTTGCAACAGACATTTTTCTTAAATCGTTCACCTGAACATTGGAATCTATAGAAAACATGTACTTGTGAGTTCAAGTATTTATTTACAATTTATATGTAACAATTGTTTTGTAGGTATACTAAATAAATTTCAAATATTCGTACAACGAAATTTGGGATGGTTGATTATCCTAGTAGATCTAGTTGTCGTTTATTGTGCATCACACAGTATTGAAATAAGTGACTGTGCTTAATTATTACGGAATCAACCCTAGATAATTGTAGGCATTAGTAACTCGCAATTGTTACTGTCAACCTCTAGCAAAAAATAAAGGAGGGTGTTTTGTTATCGAAGTAAGGGTATTCGTATCTAAACAAGATAATTCTAGTCGAATTGATTGCTAATATGTAATTTGTTTAAAATTAGATAAAAAAGAAAATAACGAATTAAAAACTCTTCTTTTGAAAAACTCGCAAATGACATTTTTCAGTCGCAAAATTCGGATGTGGGTTTTTTTTTGAGGGTTTCATGTCCTGATTTGCAAAATAAGGAAGGCGGGTCGAGGTGATGAATAAAATATAATAAGAAATCAAATTGAAGTGATAAGCAACAAAAATAAATAAATAAATGTAACCTACTCTGATAGCTAACTTGCAAATGGCATTCTTCCACTCGAAAAATGCGTAATAGCATAATTAATTTTACTATTCAATTCAATTTATTTTAATTAATAACTATTACATTTTATTCTTATTCATTTTATTCCTTACATTATAATTTTTAACTAAAATATAAATTTAATTTCTACCTATTGGTTTGAAATCTATTTTGCTTTATTCCTATTACTTTCTTTTTCTTTGATTTCTTTTCTCCTCTCTATTACCTCTTTCATCCATGTGTATCCGCAGCCATTTCTGTTTAACATATCTTCTCTTGTTCCTCCTTTGCTTCGCATTTCTTCACATGCTTCCAGCATATGTTCAACCGTCTCCCTTTCTTCTCTGCACATTCTACATAGTTTATCAT